>KB663721.1:10222526-10291757 GCA_000349025.1 Anopheles minimus
CCTAACTCGCGCTCATCGCGAGAACTGTCTTGATCTTAACCGATGATCTCTTACCGTCCTACCCCCCCCCCCCCCCCCCCCCCCCAGCGGCAATGTGGCCGGTTACGGTGATTAAAGCCTGCTACGGCCGAACGAGCTCCGGAGATGAATGGTGGACAATATTTCTTCCCCCGGTACGTTGTCCGTCATTAGATTTCTGTGACATATTTCCTTCCTTGTCTGTCCGGTTTTTTTTTTACATTCGCATAAACTGGGTGCGGATATGTTGTTTTCCGCCTTCCCACCCGACATCTGATCCACGCCGCAATGGTTAGCCGCTTTATTTTTTCTTTCGCGTCTTGTTTTTGCGCACTCAACAGAAACCGAATGCGGTCGAACGCATCGATCAACGCTCAACTCGTGCGCGTTGATCTACCACTTCCGGTCCCGGTTCAGCTCTTCATGCACAGCCAGACAGAGAGACGTCAACTTCGGTGCTACACCGATCACATTCTGAACGCTGCAGTGCGGAGACCAACCATCCCCTACCGGTACGGGAACACCCCAGAGTTTTCGGAAGAGGTTATGTTTTGCTCATTTACTTGCTCTTACACATCTCGCGCAGCATTGTTATTTTTGCGTTGCTCGTTAAATCCCATATTGCTTTAGCATGCCCCCCAGCCAAGGGCAACCCCCATGCTGATCATGAAAACATCACTCACAATCGTTCCCCTTCTAGTAACATACAGCAGGGCAAGGTTTCGGAAAGTATATAAATCGTTTCCTAACAACCAGTAAATAGCCTTCGCTTATCAATATTGACATTAAATAAACTGTTCCTTTCATACATCTCGAATCAATTCCGCTTTATTGCTTAAGGTCAAAGCATTCTGATTGAAGCATAATTTCGGAACTGTCAAATACGTGCTTCAAGAATCAAACAACAACATCCTTGATCGCAACCAATCAAATAGCTGATAGCTGGACAAAGTAAAACCCAAGACTTCGAAATATGTTGCTCCCTGTTCAAGTGTGAATAAGAGGGGCCTAGCATAATTTATTGCTTGTTTATGTTGATCTTCACGTGTTCCAAAAATACACATTTCGCTTTCCTGATGTGCAGAAAATCTTCTGCGTCCTCACTGACGCAGGGGAGACCCCTTTTTTAGCATTTGGAACGCATCACGTTGGACGGTGTTAAATAAATTAAAACCAAACACACATGTGGTTCTTTCACACATTTGCCCGGCCTGTCGGGTTCGCCATCCGTTCGCCTGAACAGCATCGAAAAAATTTTGTTTCGTTTTCTGATGATTTGAGCAGTCGCAAAACAAAAGGGGGGGGCGCAAAAAATCACCACGAGTTTCTAACCAAAAACTCACGCCTCGCACATCGTATGGCGTAACGATAAACATCAACCATCTTGACGGCACACCAAAGGACTGCCGAAAAGCAGAAAACACACACACACACTGACACATGTGAATTTTGGGAGCTGCATTGAACAATATTTTGCGGATATAACGTACGGCAGCAGAAAGGGGAAGAATTCGGAAGATATCATATGGTTCCTGTCACAACCGCACAATGCGCCCCGATATTCATATACCCGGCCAGCTTCTAACCGTCACATGAGCACCAAACCCAAGTTCCAGAAGCAGCACCAACAAAACAAGTATTGAATTTCATCGTCAGCTCGGAGCGGGTTTTAAAGGCCCTCACCATCATTATTATTATTATCACGAACATTGGCAGGACTGCTGTGGGTATCGAATGGCAAAAACTCGGTAGCGATACAGCGAGCCCCCAAATTGCCTATCCAATTACGTCCATATTGGAAGCCGTGTTGGGGTTTCCGCTATGCCATCTAAAGTGCAGTTTGACATATGTGTCAAGTGAACGCTTTCTCACGTGACCGTATGTGAAAGTGCATCTGCAACGTGCACCCAGCGTAAACATCTAAACACCTCGTCGCAAAACCCACTGACAATGACCTACCCGTACCGAAAAAGTAGTACCTTAGGGTAGCTTCAATAATTTTACCCTCATTTTACGGAATCACTCCGAAACTATGCTCAGTGCACGGATGTTGCCATGTCCATTTTCTGACACTTCAATAATCGTCCACCTGTGTTCAAGGTAACACACCAACCATCACAGTCTGCATGCAAATTGCATCCGTTTGACCACAAACCATTTCCCTGTGCGCATCTTTGCCATTTCGTCTACGTGTTAGGTCTCTTCTTATTCGTGTCACTGCCATATAAATGTCGACAATTACGCAAATGTCACCTTACGGCGGAATGGAAGACAAAAACTTCCCCCAACATGTGGACGGTATTTAGCGCCATGGCTCTGACGACTTGGGAACAAGAGGATACAGTTGGGAAAACCCACCTCGTCATTGAATTATACTTTCCAATTTATTTTTCATTCTATATAAAGCCATAAAAATAATGGCAGTGGTAAAAGAATGAGATAAAATAAAGCAATCTTGACAGTGGAACGAAAACAACGCATGGTATAACTTTCTGGAGGACATCATTCATCAACAGCAGGACAACCACATTACACGACCTGCAAAATCCCAGTGAACAAGTTCTTTCTCCAGTTCCCGCTCCACATACAACAATTTTCACCGTGGGATACGCCCCAAAGAAAGGAGCTAAAGCACCATCGACAGAAGCTGTCGGCTGTTGATGATGATGATGTTGTCAGTGTATCGAAGGGTAGCTCGGTTGCCCGGTCAGTGGCACAGCAGTTCACCGGTTTTCGCTCGAGGCACTTGACCATCCGCTAGCGATACACATTCCATTGCAAACTATTAAAGAGGAAAAACCCCCTCAGCCAACCATCGTGCGGAGATGCGAAGAAGTAATTAAACAATCGACTCTTCGTCGTCGAACCACCGCGAAATTGAGCCGCTTCATTCCGTTCGAAGTTTCAGCCGAAGGAAAGCGGTGCAGAAAATTACTATCAGCTTTCGCAGTGAACCCACTGCTCGCGAAATATTTGCACGAAAGAAATTAACCGCGAACAGCAAGCTTCGCACGCTGTGTTCCAGGTATGATGGCATGGAAAACACAAAATCATTGCCGCCAAAGGAATTGCTTTTTCTTCCTCCAACTGGAAAGGAATTTTTCAGGTCGGAATAGTTGCAGTAACTTCTGCCCGGACACATGCTCCGATAGATCATTCCAGTTTAGGTGTCTGAAATGGGTCAAGATTATCGGGAAGGCTGTAACATAACGGGCCGCTCCATTAGACGACATGTTTGGAAAAAGGACTTGATGGCGGCAAAGAAAAAAGGAATGATCCAGTTACCGAACGCCAACCTTCTCTTTGAGGCGATATGCGAAGCTATCCGCTGGAAGATGCAATAGTTTAATCAGAAAGACGTTAAGCGTGTCAGTTAAGTTACGCATCGGTTGTCTTATCTATCTGGTCAACAATTACCGATGCAAATCCTGACTCACTGGCCATTTGTTCCCACCGAAAAACTCCGTTACCATAATTACGATCGATCCTGACTTCCTGTTTATTCCCGCTTCCGGTTTACGGGCCAGTTGCTGCGAAACGGGGGCTCACTTTCGCAAACATTCCCCTTCGAGATGGAGATTCCACCAAAACACCGTACAATTATATGTTATATAAATTTACATAAATGTAGTCGTATTATCCAGGACATATACCGCCCATTCATCAATCTCTCTACTACTCCAGTTGCGTACTCCACGTAAACTGTGGTCAAGCTACGTTCCCACATACATGCACAATTTGATGCCATCGGGGGAAAGCTAAAGACACATAAATTAAACTCTTGTATAGCAACTTCCACAGTGCAAGACTCGCTCGAGTGCTGGACACAACTCCACCGCTGAACGTGATTGGGGCCTCCCGTACTTCCAATACGCTAAAGAAGGTGATTGCAGCAATGGTGCAGTGTAATTGCACCTTGCACAAAAACCCGGGCGCTGATTTCTTGTTTCCTTTGCCCACGAAGTTCCGCACGGGCACGTAATGTCGCGGCTCGCGAGTTGAAGCCTCCCCACACGAAGAAAACCTACTTTCGGCCCGCTCGGTTATGCCCTCACGCCACGTTAGCCTACGGGTGAAAATATGAATGATCCAACCCCTATCAGGGAGTTGAAAGGGACAGGTAAGAAAATTACACGCGAAGCAAAAGCAACATAACATACACATAAATGGTTGAGAAGTTCGTGTGACACTCTCTCCCAGTACAATGCACGAAATCGGCTCGATTGTCCACAGAGGATATACCCACTCTTCACGTTGGAATGACATACTTATTTTCCCGCATCGAAATTTTCCCCCCATTTCCAACTCGGGGCCAACTATCGTGTGAAAGTTGTTGATTGATAAAATCGAACACTTCTCGAGGCGCTACACGGCTGATCACACACTCAACGTTCTCAGCCAGAGGGCATGTGCCTGCCACCCCCCGGAGCTGCTGATTGCCCTGCACCAAGATGAGGATGATGTTGGGTGATGAGGCTAGTGCTTCGAACAAAACTGGTTTTTAGATTTTCGAACGGTTTTTGCCAAAAATGGACCCACAAACGTACACCCCTTTGCCCGGTTGCAATCAAACGAGTTGCGTACGTCGCCCCACTGCTCAACCGAGCAGTTCAACTCTCCCATCGCAAAGGACCTGATTCCGGTCCGCGCGTGGAATGCAATCGAAAAGGGTGGGCAACACCATTAAGTTTGGCGCACCTTTCTAGCTGTGCTTTTGCGCTCCAGGGTGATTACGATTGCGTAAGGAACGGGTCGGAACAGGTTCACTGCAATCAAAGCCATCCTTTCTGGACAGGTGCCTTTGTAAAAGCAATGCCGCCAGTACGCTGGTTGTCTTGAAACAATATTTTCATATCAACACCGCTAACTAAGGCTGATTAGAAACATCCTGCCATTCAACGCTCGATCGAAGAGAACTTCCGACAAGAAGCGCAATATTTTACTGCCAATCGGCGTCTTCTGTACAGCATCAACCCTCCGTACGTAGGCCGTATTGTATGCAACCGAAAGCCACCTCTTGAGTTTTGCACCCACCCAGATGTGTGTTTTCCTGTTCGCTTTATTTGATTGCTTGTTGCGCCGGGAACCATCGGACTTTTCTTTCGCTCATTTTTCTTCCCCATCGCAACTTGCTAACCTCCAAGCCGGAAAACGTTCACACATTTCCCTCCGGTCATAACAACACCCGGGGAGGTCATGTTGGCCTAACGGACTCTGACCGTGGACGGGTAGAATAAACAGTTTGCCCGACACCACCACCCAGCGTTGCAAACAAACGTTCCGAGCGACAAGAAATACGCGCAGTCGCTTCTTGCACCATCAGAATTTCCCGAGTCACTGCCGACACTGGAGAGAACGAGCGGGTTTTGGGTTTTACGCTGACATGTGACTGGGTTGTCCAAACCAAACAAACACCGTTACCCGCTCTTGACGTGACTATCAAAGCCGTAAGACCTACACAAAAACTGCGAAGGTACTGGAACTCTTGCAAGATGTAACGAGAAAGCCTAAAACCAGCAACGATATCTTCAATATCCTCGATACGTCCACACGTTCAATGCATGGGACGGGGCAGGGTATTTCTATCGCCGCCTCATCTTCTCAGTGAAGTTCTCTAGCGTGATCAGCACCTGACATTTCTCGCCACGTCTCAAGTCTCCGGTGCTAGAGGATGCAAACAAGTTGCAAACACCTTTATCCCATTTCCACGGATCATTTGATTGCGAGTTGCATTTTCGCACAAGCCTTCCCCATGGGTACACACGTACGCGTGAAAAACCGGTATCAAATGAGTTATCACCTCCCGGGTGAAGATGATTACGATTCCTCGCACGCTTAATGTCGTCTGGACAGGAAGAAGCGAACTCTGCATGTAATATATACGTATTATGTAAAGTTGTAAGTTCCGTTCCACAATTAACACTATCATGGTCTTGTGAAGCTGCTAAAGATATTACACACACTTCTTCGTCACTCTTTGTTCGACTCCATCGTGTGTTCTTCTCAAAGCGAATTGGAGCAAACAGAGCGATGTGAAGAAACCAAGAGAAACTTGATACCTAACATTTGCATTGATGACCTTTGGATGGTCAGTCGGCGCCATATGGAGCAGCACGCCAATAAGATGTGAAGTATATGGTCCACAAACATAACTTCAATGTTGAATCGAAGATCAATGTCGAAAAGAAGCACCCCGTTCTGCTAACTACAGTCGCTTGAATATCGTTCCTTCAAAACAACAGCTGCCCCTCTGTTTGTGTCTGATGTGCCATTGTGGTGCTTCGGCCATTATGTCTTTCGAACAAGCACCTAATTAAGCCAGATTATCGTTTGCTGTTGGCTTCCGTACGATGGTTTGTGGATTGTGGTGCCCCTTCCGACTCTAAAACACATGGACCTTCTATCAGCCAGATGACATTTTGAAGTACAGCTTCCCACAAAAAACGAAACTCCCCATGTCATATTAGCACAAACGGATTGCTATTGCAAATAAATTTTAGCTAACAAACGTACGCTTCGGACACTAAAACATATTTGATCAATTCCTCGAAGACACCAGCAAACAATAGTAAACAACATCGAAGATGAAACGGTGGTTACGCCACTGCCATAATCCTCCCGTACCGGTGCGCTTGGGCAAACATGCAAACGCCGTGCGTAAATCTGCTTAAATTACGTTCCGACAACAACGGGCCGCTGTGTTTTGTTCAATGAGACGGATAAAACCCAGCAGGGTAATGGCAAAATATGCCACCACTATGCATTTAACGTTCGGCCGTCGAAGTAACATTCTCAGCTGACATTTTGCCTTGACAGATGGCTGTGCGGTTTTTGCATTGCCGGCTCGGTGGCACCTGAGGGACAGCCAGAAGCATTTGGATGCCACAGTTTGGTTTGTGTATTTGTGTGCGGTTCCTTGTGTACCGTAGGATCACACGGGTTCCCCGGACCACGCACTCCCAGCATGAGACCAGCCTGCTGGCCGGTTTGCCGTATCGGTGACCGTTTTTTTTTTCTCGGTTACCCACAGAACTCGCGATGGTCCCCCGCGCTAAAACGACGAGCAATTAATCATGGCCAAATATGCTGGCAGTTTCTTTGCGCTTTTCGCACTGCGCACCCAAACGCACGGCCGGTACAGATATAGTCACGGGGGATAGCACAGACCCCCTACTACTCTAGTGGACCGCAGCTATTGCTGTCAAATTTCCTCAAAAAATATTGTCCCAAGTCACGGTTGCACGACGATCCGATTCGTTTCGATTGCCGGCCATTAGTTTGCGACGAAGCAAGCACTCACACACACACGAAAAATGGCTTTGCATATCGATCGCTAGGTGTATGATCATTTCAACTTCTGTGCGGATTTACATGAGTGTTTACCCTGCACTGGTGTCGCCATTTCAAGACGTACTTCATCACCAAACCTTCAAACGAAGTACACGCACACACACGCACAAACGCGTTTTCGCAATGGCTTCTTCTTCCCAAGAGTTGTTGTACATGTGGACAATTGCGTTTTTACGTGCTTTGTTTTACGATCCACAAACAACATTCGAATTCGCGCACCCAACCCGAAAAACGCAATTGTCCCTGAAATTCGATCCAACCATTTTTCGAACCCGCAATTAAGCGACCACCGGCCGCGTCAAAATGGCGGGAAAAACTAACGAGTACCAACTCCTCCATCTCGCCGCCACTAGGTAGGTATCGATTTTGTGAACGTTTTTCGGTGCTCGGCTGTCAATCGATGTCAATAACGCACGAACGGATGATGGAGAAGATGACGGTCATCGATTTGGCGAACACCCGAGCGGCGAGCTGCGTTGTTACGCTTTGGAGAGAGAGATCCTCCGCTGAAGTGGACTCGTACCAAGTGCGTGTTAAGTGCAGTCCATTGCCGCGGTTGATCCCATGGCAGTGAGACAGTGACCACTACCTGCCGTCAATTTTATTGTGCCAACCGTGGCATACAAAAAACACCGTTGAAGTTTAATGCACTTGATGTACTGGACCGTACATACTTGAGCAGTACACGCTAGAAATAATAGTCTTCAAGGAATCTATGTCCACCTCTATGAGTCATGGAAGCTTTTTTCCATAAACCTTCCTACGATACGCTAAAGAGTGCTGCTAACATCTGCAACGACTATATATCCCTCTGTGGACGATCTGTAGCGCCCCAAAATTAAAAGCGAACCATAGCGAAAAGCTCCCTCCATAAAATAGAGTGTGAACTGCTGTTTACCTCCTCCTCTTCGGCCAGATTACTTGGTGCGCGGCCATCCCATCAGATTCCATAAAACATAATCTCTTCCAAGCTTTAACTCTGCCGAAATCATCATCCCCGCCCCGGGATCGTCATCGTCGTCTAATAAAGAAAATCCTACGCGGTATCTCCACTTTGGTGCGTCACACATCTTCACAACTTCCGCCATCGCAATAGCCGAAACCGCCACCAACCAAATACACACAAAAAAAAACCGAATCTGTAGCCCGTTTGGAAGGTCCACACATGCGGCATAATAACGAAAAGTGCTCCCGAGCTCCAGGGTTTTACACCCATTATAAAGCAATTATCGAGCGTACATTTACGTACCGGTGTGGCGTCGACGTCCACAAAACAGGACAACAGCGTTCGATGAATACGCGCTATAGCGCTAATCTTACGATAAATAGGAAACCTTCTTCCACATCCTCAATCTCTACAGTTTATCGGTCGGACGTAAAGATTCGTCTCTAAAGTGACCGATATCCTGCTCGGATGGGATTAAAGCGATGACGCTCCTGGGGATAGCGCAGCAATCGAATCGGTTTCGGCATAGACACGAACAAATTGTGGATCGCACGTTCACAGCGTTCGGTCCCACTCCCACCATGCCGGTTTGTAATGATTTGTTAAAAGTTTTTTAACCAGACTGTACTAACAGCAGGGCGGCTTGAAATTCGTCCCAAAAAACCTTCGCGTCATTGTGGAGATCTGAAGATCCCAATCTGCCTTTACCCTGTGGGGTGGGTGTTTTTATTTTCCGCATCCTTCCTCCGATGCACCCGATACTAATTACGGAGCACAGACCACAATTTAGTCGTCACACACACGGGCAGCAAAGTATAATGGTACGTGTGCACGTACCTTTGGAGAATTAGAATACGAAACTGTGTCTCTTTTCGCTCCTACCTATGTGGGGCTAGAATTTCGAAAGGAAGCGAACAACACAAGAGACGGACGTGGGACGTCCCTCCTTTTTCGTTGTTTCCTCAATCTGCTTAGCTATGATGACCCATGAAATTACGTCTAGATTGATCTTAAAATACCTAACTAGCTACTGCTAGCCTCGCCTCACATCTTGACTCACCACCATCCATTATGGACACTGGCTAATGGGATCCTTTATGGCGATGGTCATTCCCGCAAATCGCTGTCTTCGCTAGTAGTTAATTCTTGATCTTTTCAACCGGACGGTTGGTTTTTTTTCTTTCTCTTCGCTGACCCGCAGGGAGGGTGGCCACGGGAAAACAATTAACGCCAATGGGCATCCAATAGCAGCGCAGTTGTAAAGGGAAAACACTAAAATTAACCTCAAATGCAAACGCACCAGCTTGAAATGGTCAAATTTTGAAGATCGCATCAGAAGCCTCCCCGCTCATACTACTTGAAGGTTAGGTCGATGTACTATCTGTATAAAAAGTTACCCTCGAAAAATAATCGCAGACGGGAGGGAAAAAACTGCATAACTACGAGAAACAAAACTGCTACAAAAGATCCATTATGTACCGGAAAGTAAAAAAAAACTACATTCACAATGGTTCATTGTGTCTTTTCACTACTGCTCCTCCATGTGATGCTCTTGATTCAGCAAAAACCGATTCAAAACGGCCGTTATGGAGCGTAAACGGGGCGAGTGATTGGACATCGGTGTGGTCAGTTCGCACATAACGGCCCACCCCATCATACCAATTAACCCGCAACAAGAGCGACAACAACAGTACTGTGCCGCGTATAATTTTTTTTCCTCATTTGCCTTCCTTTTATGCCAGAGAAATGCACTGTTAAGCAGGCGGAAAATATCCACCCTTGGCCACCGTACGCATCCCCCCGTCCCTACAGTCGTCTAAAATTGTTGCGCTCTTAAATAAGGTCATCACGTGCCGTTCATCCGCATGGACGATGATCCGTTAGACGGGCATGCTGACCCGACAGGCATTCCCCACGGTAGAATCGTTGTGGGGTCGATTATGCGCCACTCACCTGCAAGTGTAAAAAGAAAGATGGGATTAAAATGGTGGAACATCAGAGATTCGGGAATTAAACATCGATAAAAGATAGGTTAATTTTGGCTTTGAAAAGAAAGATATTTAGTACCGCAACCGGCACACACACACACACACAGACCGCAAAGCTGCCGGCGGCCAAGAACAAATTGGAACCATTGGTAAAGCCGCCGATTAATTGGCGAAATCGATCGAATGCCTATAGCGAATGCGAGCGAGAGGTTTATTGAAATGTTTATCCCGAAAAAAACCCGGCCACGTCTAATGATGTACTGATGGGGCTTCGTGCTACTACTGCGCCTGGAGGCGAATAACAATGCGAACGGAAACATCGATCTTCCGTTATCGGAGCTGGTCTTACGTTTTGCTGGAACTTTCCGCATCCGTTCTACACCAAATGAAGACTAATGGGTTTGCTAGGAATTCTTAATCCTTTCCGCGCAGTTCAAGCTCGTTGCTTATGCACGCGTTGAAGTCTTACTATAAATGTGTCCTCTTCAGGCGGCCCAGGGAAGTCGTTACAAGTCGTTTCCAATGTGGCAACGAGGTTCGAACAGGACTATTGGAAGATTTGGTGACCACAAGAACCACAGGACGGGTTTAACGCGATCGTATACGGCATATTATAGGTCAACAGGGGGCTAGGGCCGGGGCCAGACATCTGGGCAGCCGCACACGCCACGGAAGGGTGCTGGTTGGTTATTTTCGTGCGCAGATAATACGTTAATTTATTATCCATTTTATGGCGGTATTAACGCGCGTGGGGGTCAGACCAACGGAAAGACAACCGATGCGCAGCGCGCAGAGATGACCACCAGGACCGGGCCCTGGTCGACACTTAATCGAATCGACCACCCTACGATGGTTCGCGTTTGTGGTCCCTTCTCGCCGATCTTCAATAAAGGGGTCGCGTGATGCGTGATGCCATCTGACACTAGTTAGGATACGATCTAAGCGATAAACTGCGCGATGACCGTTAGACGTGGACGCACCACGAGCATTGGCGCAATCGAACATCACGAACGCGTGCGTATATTTGCAAAGTGTTTGCACGCGCGTGTACTCCACACCGGTTGTCATCGTATCGTTCACGGGGAACTTGTTTATTAACCTCTTCAGCAGGACACATTTGATAATGGAATTTAAACATGTCCCATCTTTATCTGCCTGGGTCTCTAGAGTAGCTGACCCATCCTTTACAGATATAAGAAGTTACGAAAACTGCAAGCTAAGTGCGATTACTGGATATCTCCTCTTCTGTTGAAAGGTTGTTTCTTTCATGTTTGATTTTGAGTTAGATAATTGGATAGCGGTTTTGCTTGTGGCTGAAGAAGTTGTGAGACAAAATTGCACCGCCGCAGCAATGACAAGAGAAATTTAATGACTCAATATACTGTCAGCAACATATCTGATTTAGCGCTTGCTGTCTTTCTGGAACTAGGTCACAGCAACTTTTTCGGATGGGTCACCAAAAGAGTCCTATTCTTGAACTTTTGTCACTTCTTCTCTCTACTTTTACGGATTCCTTTACCTTCCCCAATCGACAAACACTTTCCAACGTAATGATTGCTGATGTTTGAAGTATTTCTACATTTCCTCCAAACACCCGTTGGGTCAGTGATTGCGAACGCACGGGCCACACATACAATTAATGTCAAATGTGTCAAATAATAATAAAACGTTTACCCCACACCGTGGACATTCGCCTCCCCTTTGGCTAGATGAAATGGTATGTCCAAAGCCCTGCCCTATTCACCCCAAACTGACACGCGTGTATGTGCGTGTCTCGGTTGTTGACGCGAAATATGGTCGACGAGTCCGTGTCCGGCTGATACTGATGTACGCAACCGCAACGAATTGTTACCCCCAATTGAAACATCACCATCTACGTGTAGACGATGGGCATCACCTACCGCACCTAGCCGCTAGCCACCAAGAAGATGCCCCTTAGCCGTAACGTCACTTTGATCTCTGCAATGTTCCATTCCTATTATTCTTCAGTTGACATCGTTTGCCGTCCATTATGTGAGTGATTGAAATTTGTTAACGAAAATTACACTTCTCCCTCCTGTATCACCTCTGTTACAAACTTTCTCCTAAGAAAGTGTTTCCATTTTGTGGAGAAGTGAAAAAAACATATGATAACGAAACATGCTCAAAACGGATGCAAATCGACACGCTTCGATCTTTACCGCCAAATTTATTGGAACCTCCTTAACGTTTAATCGGCGACCGTACCATAAAAATACGGATTATCACGTGTAAGTCCCGGGTACTCTGACTGACCCGCACATTTCCGATGAAAGATTAAGCGGTGCCGAAACGTTGACCGACAGAGACTTCTCTCCAATACCGGCCACTTGGCGTATTGCACAATGGCCCTAATAATCGACCGACGGACTAGCTTGTTCGTGCGCCTTGGGTGTTGATGAACATTATGGCGCTAATCGGCAGATGAACATCGACCATCGGGATTCATCGCTCGGTTGATGATGACGTTTACGATGATGTTTCCAACGAAACGACATCCCCAAATGTCAACGAGCTGTTGAACCTTGGACCTATTGACGCTTCGAAGGGTGGAACAACCGGGAGACTCTGAGTGATGCATAAATTATGCAACAAAAAACCCCATAACTTTATTCGGTGTATCAGCGCCAACAAAAGAGGGCTTATTGCTGGCGCCGTATTACACACCCTTCCCGAGTCCGCCTGCTGCTACCTACCATGGTAAAGGAAATCTTTCTCCTAATTACGACCCAGCTAATCTTGCATAACCCACTACAACCAGGTCGAGACACTTGGGGGTTAGAGCTGGACCCTTGTGTGAAAACAAGCGCTAAAGCTGAAGCTTGTTACCGGCACGGTTCACCACAAACCAATGGAGTGTGATCAAGACACATTCCTTGACGCGTTTACAACGGCCCTACACCAGTGCGAGTGGAATGCCGTCGAGCGGTGTGAACATTGTGTGCAGCCTCCGAAAATCGATTCGAAACACGGGCTTCCGCGGCGTGGCGAGAGGAACGCGTTAGTCGAATCAAGATCGAACAATTATCTACGGGATAGATTCAAACAAAATTACGCCCTCTGTTGACGGAGCCCTTTTCTTGCCACGGTTGGTTGTCCATGTCCAATGTGGCCGATGTGCGAGCAGCCTGGGTCGGCAGGCACAATGGTAGCAGTTCGACAGTTTCATATCGAGCCTTTCGGGCTGCGCTGGTTAATGGTGACGGAATTTAAACCAGCGTTTCAACACATCCACCATTTCCCACACCTCTTTCACCATCTTACATGAGGTGGTTCCTTTTCATCCGATCGTGGATAATGTTTTCACCTTTTGCTTTGATCGATACACTCCCACCGATCATGTTAAAATGGTTTTCTTCGTTTGCTCATTATACGGTAGGGACTCACACTCCCCCATCTTGAAAATGAACCCGGTGTTCACCAGTAATGTGAGCTTTGGCGCGTGTTTAAAAATGAACCGATGATATAATCTCTCTCTCTCTCTCTCGCTTCCAAGGCAATCATTTGTTCGTTGGGTAGTGCAATCGTATACTATAAAAATATTTACTCAACCCGCAATCCAATCCCCATTTGGCTAGACGATGTATGTGTTTTTATAAAGAAAAGAAAATATTCTACCTTACAACGCCAACTAGACTCCATGCTAGCAAAAAAGGGAAGTTGAAATACAACTCTAAATTTATTTCCACGCCACTGGTGCCGTCTTGGCACGCTACACAATGTATACGCGCCCTCCAAGCGCCAAGTCACCAGCAGCGTCCTGCAAAAAGTGCTTCCTCATTGCTCAGTGATCCTTAACAAAGTGTTACACTTCATCCACGCCCTAATATCACTTACAATAGGAACTGCAGGTCACCAGGTCGCTCGAGGATTGCAACACGCAGGCACGCTACAATGTGAACGACCGGAAAAGTGCACTCGATTCAAATCTTCACTTGCGAAGAGAGTGCACCGGTGCAACGAGACGACGATAGGGACGCCAAATTGTATCAACCACTTTCTTCACATTGACTCGAAGCATGCTGGTGCAGTTGACCTCTCTCTTCCGAACGGTTGAAGAACAAGGGAGGGTAATGTTGAGACTACTTTGTATTGTCATTGAACACACTGGGCAGTACCAGAGGACGGAGTGATGTTGCAATATACATATTATGATGCACTTTTCTTTTTTTTTGCATCCAACTACAGAAAAGGCCCTCAAGGTGGAAGAGTTCCAACAATGCAAAAACAACGTCCAAAATGTCCGAATTGGAATCTAATTCCCCGGTGCCTGTCGTCCCGTTCGGTTTTGGGTGAGTTTAAGAAAGAAATTAAAATCATTCCATTGACCTCTGGTAGGTTTTGTCTTTGTGCGATCAACCGTCGAATGTCTACGGGGGGAAAACCCCGAAATGTCGTGACGCGACCCAATGGCGACGACTCGGATACGTTTTTCCGCTCCATTAGACCATCGCTGCACTACCGGTTCCTTACTCCCAGCCACGGTGTTTCCACTGCGCGTGCAAAAGAAACCTCAACCGACGAAGAAATAAATAAAGCCAGAAAGCTTTCAGCAACAAATCCCCTCCCCGTTCCTAACATCGGAACCGCAAGTCTTGCGCGATTGCAAATGAATTTCTGTTCCCTGACAGTGCGAGAAGTTCGCAAAACCCCCGGAGGAGCCGGAAAAGCCTCGTTCCATCCGGACACGACGTGCTGGACGGAAAATCGAAAGCCAGTCCCAGAGGCACACAGAGAACATAGGGGGGAGCACTATGTAGAATAGTTTATCCACGACATAAGAGACCCTTTGCTTGCTCTTTCTTTCCCCTTTCCAAAAAAAAACCCACCCTGAAGGAAGGGCAAAGCAAAAGCAACCCCAAGCGCGTGGTGTTGAGTTCGTGACAGAATTGCTCCCTGTACTTCTCCACTCCGCGGGTAACGGACATCATCAGGCGACCGGCAACGTTGACCTGGTTGTAATTATTTCACCAGCTTTGCTGCAGTAATATTTTTTATCGCATGAACCACCAACTTTCCACACCACACCGGTCTCCTGCGGACATTCGTATGGTACCAACCTCCCGGGCAAGAAACGGCACGCTTCTTAAGACGACCCAACCGGGGCTGTTGGTCAAACGTGCAAAACTGAACCAATTTATGCCATTCTAACTTTTTGCCCGTTTCCGAAAGAGCGACGGCGTCAAACGCACGCAGCAGCAAATGGCATAACAAGCAGAAAAACATGTACACGGAGGTTTGGATTGGTTTTTCGTTTTACATTTTCCAATAATTCATACACATGGAGCATTATCCCCCCGCGTGCGCGCGCACATTACTCCATCCCGTACCTTGCTCCAGAGACTCTTTCGTCTTAGGTTTTGCACCCATCGATATCCACTCCAGTTATAGTTGTTTTATTGGTTTACCTCAAACATTTAAAACTTATTTTCACCCTCACTCGGAGCATAATGAAATGTACGGCAATTCCGATGACTCACAGCAATGGGCGAACATTGACTTTTGCTTGGTTTTTTGCTGTTGTTGTGACTCTCACTTGCGTGGAGAGGCTCGTCGAGTGGACGCCTCCGTTGAAGTTACCACACAACGAATACCACCCTCTGAACGTACCTGGTGAAACGTGATCGATTCGATTCCATTTCGCTTCTTTCTGCTCGGAGCTACAACTCCACCAATCGTCCGTTTGACAGCTGCATAGCTCCATTGTCCGTTGACTGTCTGTCTGAATAGGACGGAGAGCTAAAGAAAAGCTTTTAGCACCGAAAAGAATGACACTTTGCATCGGTTGAAGCATCCTCAGACCACCCGCATCACGTGCAGAGGCGAGGGAAATCCGTTACCGATCTTAAGCTTTCACTTTTTACCTCTCCCATTTTCCGGGACTCCCTTCACCAACCCGTCGAAGAGCACGAAATGCGATCTTGCACAAATGTACCCTGCACCCTTTTTAGCTACTGCAAGGGTTTCTTATGTGCGGTTTTCTCGACCGGAACCGCAACCCGAAGAAAGCCTTTTTTCTCACGCGGACTTACGCTGACGGTGCAGACTTTTCCGGTGTTGGTGGTGGTGCTGGGGACTGGGTGATTATTGTTTTTGTTTTGCCTAGCGCCCGTAAGCAGCCGCATGTGAGCCAATCTCACTATATACATACATAAAAGGCAAGGCTTTTTTTTGCTCGTGGTTGCCACTGTGATGCAAAAAAAAAAACAAACCAACCACCAGACGTGCAAAGGAAGATCTAATGGAAAGCTTTCATGATTGCTGTAAACGGACATGATCGAACAGAAATACGAGCCAACCTTTACAACAAGCAACGACAAAAAAACTCATAGTAGGTTCACACAGAAAAAGGTTGTGCATATGTATCTCTTGCTCCACACAAACATAATGCACACCATCCGGCCAATATGTTATTACGTGAACTTATATTGGATGAAATTACTTTGCCTCTTTGCACTTTCTGAACCAATTTTGGAACACGTTTTTTTCTCTTTTCTTGGTTGTGCTGAATGAACACTTCTAGCCCTCATCATCCAAGGGCTTTCGGCGGAGAACTTCCATTTATTGGTACATGATCGATCTGTAAACTGCTCCTTTTTTTTTGGAGGGTGTGCGATTGGACCTCCCTACTGATGGTATATGGCAACTATAAAAAAAACCCCAGCACCACAATTGTGCATGAACCTATTTGAAAATGTAACATCGAGGGTGGCGCCACCGTCCCTGGAGGACTATGCAGGGCATAATTTGTGCCGCGCCATATAGAAGAGCATGTGGAGTCTTTGACCATGAAATCTGAGCACCGATTAAACCCGACTCGAGTACGGTTTTGCGTGCTTGCTGTGGTGCCGGCCGTACCACCGCATACGGGTCAAACGGAACGTCAAACACTGTGATTAAATATGCTAAGTACTCAATTGGGTCCGGGCACCTTCGGTACCATAATTCCGCACCGAACTGGAGCACTGCTTCAGCATGATTTTTACGCCCGTTCAGTGTGTTGACTCTTAAAGGGACCTGATCTCACAGTTCAGTGTGCATTGGTAAGGTTGCAGCATGCAAATTGCACCATCAAAAGAAGCATTCAACAGCGCTGCAATTGGGCGTACGGGTGTACATTCGGATTTACAGAATTAGTCCAGCCTCCAACGCCAACGCAGCGTTGTTGAGCTCTCGAGCGATTGGTACGATTTATGAAAAAGGTTGCTCTTGCATACATTGTCCATAATTGCTGCAAACAAAGCTCCACCGTAAACACACGCTTTAAATTCCAGAGTTCCTTCCAAGCGGAAGGTACTCCACTCTCGGTCGGAAGCAATTTTCTTGGAGAACACTTAAGGATTTTTTTTATCTAGCTTCGTGTCTAAATTGTGCAAATTTAAATCATTTCGCGTTGCGTGGTGCATTCCAACCAACGCTCCAGGCTGAGCGCAACACAATGCGCTACATCCTCATTATCGTGCTCGGACAACGGTAAGATGAACGCTGGATCAAGCAGCACCATTATCATCAGTTTCAACACCACCAACATACGAACCACCGCGGACACAGGCGACAACGAAGTGACATTAAATGAGTATCACACCGCGAGCGTAATGATAACGCATTTAATCGTTACGGCCGATGACATGGCCGCTCACCAGTGCAACCTTAAACTGTCACTTTCCACTACTCTGTTTAGCGGGCAGAACAGACGGACTTGACTCCCGGACGTGGTCATAAAAACTGTACCACCGGCAAATGGATGCAACGAGTTGGTTCGCCATCCTCCTCCGTACAGCGTATATTGTGACGATCAGTGTCTCAATTTGATCCACACATACACACACACACAGGAGGGCAATCTAGAAGAGGAAAAAATGTCAAAGATCCAAGAATGGAGGTTGTGCTGATGACCACTGTGTAGAAATTGAAGAAAAAAAAACTCATTCCGCAAGAGACGGCTAAATGGCCGGTGAATGCCACTCGGACTTGGTCTGAAGATCTTCAAGCTACTATTATGCACATGAAGACACCATATTAGAACTCGGTCGCATCCTAATCTTTCGCATATGGTAGAGGGTTTGGCTATGAAGAGCAGAGCAATGAACATCGCCATCCATATCGTGGCATCTGGTGTCGTAAAGAGGAGTTTTAATACACGTACCCATACAAGAGAGTTACAGTTTTTTTATGTTGGACCTAATAAATGTGGCCAATTTAGTTCAATCTCCGAATGGATGGTTCGTTTTTTACTCCTCTAACGTGTGTACTCGTAAAAAGCATAAACCTAATGACATCTCCAAACTCGACAGGCTTTCAGCAATAGACGACTGAGTTCCACTGAGAGGCTGGTAGGCTTTTCTAGATCTATCAAGGTACATACCTCCAGTATCGATTCCTTTCATAGTTCCGCTTAAAATACCTGTGGCCAATACTTCAAGTCCCCCTCACAGTTTACTTTCCAGAGGTCACATTCAGTTCGACCAGATGTATGCAAAGACCGTTGGATCTTGATTGTCGACTTATATGGTAGATGGCCGACCAGCAAACAACAGGTTCGCTTGGTTTGTGATCCTAGAGCACCAGGGCAACATAGAAAAGACGGCGCTTTGGGCAACAAGACCTGAGAGATATGCACACCTAACTGCTGTCAGAGAACAGGTTATTCTTTCCACTTGACTTCAAGCGAGCGTGCTGCACTTGTTCCACCTCAACCACAGTCTCCGCAGAAGTCCGGCAGTAAAGCATATCAGTTGTGAAAGTGAACCAATTTCTGTGACGCGAGCAGCTACTGCCCATGCATGGTTTGGAGATCGCTATCTCTGCAACAGGGGCACCTCATCATACCGCGGTGGCAGTACGAACCTGACAGTTCGGGGAGGAGTTAAACGATCTCGCCTCTCGTTTGCCCACGGTTGGTAGGGTTCACTATCCCGCGTGAATAAATGAAGCTAATTCTCCACTCATTTATAAACCACCTTCATGCTTTTTTCGACCTGCTTCCAGTGCTCGGGGCCCATCATCTGCATACCCGCTCGAGAATCGCTGGAATACACACATCAGACCATTCCAAGTGCGCATTTTTTCCCCATTCCTCGGTGCTGCCTAAATGAAAAATGTCTTTTGATTGTTTAAATTGCGCACTCGCATTCCTGCTAGTTATTTTCAGGTCGACATCTCATCGCGAGGTGGCGTAGTAGGGTTTTAAATAATGGTAACCACCATCTTCTTCGCCCTCGCCCTGGCATAATTCAAGCACGATGCTAAATGCTCACCGGCAGTTCAGCGCTTAACCATCAGCAACATGGTAAACGAACACCAAGAACACGCTTGCCTCGTATCGTACAGTTCGTAAAAGCACAGCTCCAAATAGCGTATAAATAAAAAGGATGCTTTACGGCTGGCTCTCGACATAATGCTTGTTCTTGGGCGAGTCGGTAAGCGAGTTATAAAGAAAAAACAAACAACCTGCCTAGCTGGCTAACCAGTCTCTTCAGTTGCTGACCAAGATTGGCACGAATTATTTCCACTTTAAGCAGGTAACCATTTTTGAGCTAATTATCGACGCAACCGAAACCCGTTTGGTGTTAGACGACTTACTGTATCTCCCCCGGTTAGCCCGATCAACAACTCAACAGCTCATCTGATGAACTGGCAGAAACAACACCGCATTTGGGTAGTGCGGAAATTTATGTTTTCCATGTTGCGCACATTAATGGACAAATAAATTCTCAAACGACCCATGCGCTACATAAGTGCGATCGTGTACGATCGTGTAGTATAGACACGACACGAGCCTGTGTGCTTTGTTAACAGCAGCGTGCAGAAATAGCACACGGGCCGTGAACTGCGAGATGGAACTCTGCTAACAGGTATCAGATGGAACAAGGCACTACATAATCGCTTCGAACCATCGGAAGAAGATGTTAGATACTTGTTAATAGTTATGGCGTTAGATACAAGGTTCTTGTGGTGAAGCATAACTCTAGGTACATCCATGAGGCGATGACATCAAGGCGATGACGACGATATATGATCAGCTATCCAACATCCCCATTAACATGTGTAAGTGACACAACAAGTTGAAGAGGTGCCTAAAAAGCGTACTGACAGTTATAACTTCTGGATGTTCCTGTGTACACCGGATGTCCTAAAGAATATTTCATTTCAATATAAATTACCTTTTAATATCGTGCGGTATAGCCTTTGTTTAAGAAGCTAGCACTATAATAATAATGCATAAAATGTATAATTTACTAAGAAAACCTTGTTGGACATATTCTATGAATAATTCTAGACATCTAGATGATGTGAGACCCGCTTGATGATAGTATGTAAAAACCTCTTCTTCTCAAAGAGATCACGACATCCTCTCGCTCCTAACATCCGGCTACAAGATAACCTTCAATTATAATCATCTCAATCGCATTCTATCCTTTCAACAACCTGCGGCTGCAGTTCTCGTTGCATATACGCTCAGGTGCATAGACCGTAGAACCTCATCAGCATCAGCACCATTCAGATTTAATTGGTTTCCAGGATCACAGCACCCAGCAGCAGCGGCATTTAGAAGCGACCCGCCACTCAACTCGGAACGAACTCCATCTATCCACTTCCTGTCTGTCGGGCATTCATCCAGCGAATCAAACGGTTGATTACTGGCGTGTCCACGCTCTCCTTACCGACAGCCAACTCGCAACTGAAGCAGATAATGACCGTTCATCGGATGGGTTGGATGGATAAAGGGAAAAAAAAGGAAAATCTACTCCCTTCTTGCACTCTGTGCGCCCATTAGACGAACGATGCACGAGAACGGGTTGCACTCAGCGGGCTATTTCGCATGTCTTGACGATGCGATGTTGTTGTTACATCGTGCACCATCCATAGGGCGGTGAATGAAAAGAAGAAAGTGCATGCATAGTTTTACTTTCTAGACATAAAAGCATACGCTTGTTCGTACATGGCGGCGAAGTGCATTGGGCTGGTCCATCTTTCGTTCCTCAGCGTTTCTTTGGCGGTTTGTAGATGTGTCTGATGCGCCCGGGAAAGGCTGTGCGGATGGTTTTACGACTTCCGGTGCTGTTGGTGATCGGGAGCGCGCGAAACACACATCCGGAGGCTACTGCCACCATTGCTGTGCGTAAATAATATGGTCAAGTTGCATAGCTAACTTCAGCCCGCGGCACACTTGGTCCGGTTCTGCAAGGTGTACATATCTGATACGCTATCGGACTATCACATTGTACCGATCTTGCTGCTCGCGAACGGTGCAGCATACACCGGAAAAGGGATTAGTACAGTGCGGCAACTCACCTGATGGAACCCATAATGGTTACATGTGCGGTTCGGAAATCAGGGCACCGCTTTGCCGTACGCTGGCAGAGTCTCTGCAAAGTCTGCAGAGATGTCGAATAAGCACGTTCTCCCGTGCCGAACAGGCCGTGACTGACGTATCAACATCAAAGCTCCCATAGAAAGCAAAACTGCATGGGAAAAAGAAACATTCTCCCATCGGAAAATCCACCCACGCTACGTGAGCTAATCGCGTTTGATTTACAACCATAAACACAACCCAAACTACCCTTGGGGTGAATGGGTGCTGTGATTTGTGCGACACGAAAAGCCCACACGCGGTAACTTCTACGGGGCTTATCTTTTGCTCCGTTTCGATCGTTTCCACAATGATGTTACGCATGAACGTACAGACACACGCACAACGAACTGTGTGTGAAAGTTTGCCCTAGGGCAAGGGGTGTTTTCCGGTGTGCAGGGTGAACTTCGAAACGAAATCGAGAACCAAGGCCAATCGGTCACAAAAGCGGCAAACGGAAAGAATTTTAATTTCCGTTGCTTTTCCTCTTTGCTTCCCGACCGCACCGACGAAGACGCTGACGACCTTTGAGAAACGGCGGCTCTGATGATCCTATAATAGAAATTTACTGTGCGCCCGAAACCCAGAATACCTTATCCGCTTCGGTAGCAATCAGAAGAAAATTTATTTCCAGTTTCAGGTAGGTCGACAACCAAACAGGCCGGATCTCTGTATCCCACGGCACGCCGACGGTTGAGGCATGCGGAAAGAAAGTTCGTTGTAAGCCTCCGGAATGTCGCCCGCTTAATGAGCTAGAACAACCGGCACCTGGAGCAGACAAAGAAACGGCCGATCCTCAACGACATCCCTATCATTATCAGCTTCACCCTCTGGGTGATCTGCAAAACCGGAGATCGTCACGTACCCGGGGGTATCGTTTCCGCCGTTTTATATCAGTACCTGCAAGAAGTCACTTAAACAGTGTGTCTCACGATTCTAATGGCCTTCGGGAGAGGTAGGAACTCTCGGAAGGCATGACCATGTTTTAACTTGAAGGATTTTGTAATACGAGCTATATACATTTGCATTATTTTCCCACAGTACTCCAACACACCACTGCAATATTCGGCCCAAAACAGCATGTGCACCTTTAGGTGATTCCAGCAACATGTCCTGGGAATCCAAAAAAACCACCAGTATCTTCCGGTTAGTCATACACGCTAAAGACCCTGCCACAGTGTTGAGTCACGTAACACGTTATCGATTTAGACCACAACAGGGTGAATCAATGCTTTCGAAGAGACTCTACTACCATTATGAAAAAAATATACGCTGCACCATTATTATGTTGAACTTCGCATTACCTGGAAGCTTACGGTGACTCATCGGAAGGAATGGTGAATTTCGTAGTACACGAGTCACGAACGCCGGATTAAAGACGGAGCTTTATCCATTCACCACATCGTGACGGTGACGTGACTGGAGCAGTGTGCCCATTTTGACAGATTGTGTATTGTGTCAAAATTGCTTCTCTGAAGCTACCGGGAGCCATAATCGTCGGGTCATCTTCAATTTCCACCACGAGAACAATTGAATCTTCTAGCTCCTCTCACGACTCCCCGTCCCAATATCCCAACCTGGTGGGTTCTGTTGCAAACCGTAACAAAGTAAAACTAAATACGAAAAGATCAACTTCCGTCCCGATTTCTTGATTGACCCCAAAAATTACTCCAAAGGTGTGGAGAGGAACGGTACAGCGGTAACCGCGGTAACCTTAATCTATCATCCATCACGCAACAGTTTTTTTGCGATTTCTTGGGGACCTTTAGTGAGGTTTTTTTTTTCTTTCTGTAATTTCGCAGAGCGCTCTCCTTGCCTCGTCTAGCGCTTCACATACAAAGCTCCCACACGATACCGAATCTGCACGCTCGGTTCATCTCGAGGTGGCAACACGTTGGCACGACCGATCTACAAAGCTCACACCATCAACACCCAATCGGCAACCACTTTCAAGGGCATCAGATATGGTTTGGAGCTTTTTTTTCCATTCTTTCTTCCATTCCTTTCCAAACTCTTCGCGGCTATGCCTTCGTTGGCCTTCAACCACGAAACACAGCCCACCATCTTGCAGTTTGATTTAATTTAATTAGGAGAAAATGAGCGAATCATCGAGCTGACCGTGAGGATGCGCACTGGCCAAGGTTGATGAAGCATAAGGTGTGTGTATGAGGGACCACAGTGTCAACGCTAGTACGTACCGATGGAAGGAGTAACGCGCGAGGAGAACGGGTATTAGAAACACATGGTATTTCCGTCGTACCGACGACGAGATTGATTGCATTGGTTGCGGTTGAGGAGGTGATGATGGTGGATGATTGGCCGGACAATGCGCTTTATCTTTCAACCAACGAACCCGCAGCCACCGGACAGCGCGCCCCGGATGCTATTAACTACGGGTGCGATTGCTTTGATAGGAGTTTTTCTACCCGATCCGGGCTTCTAGTTTGTGTAAATTGATTCCAAAAAGGTTGGCCATAGGTTCGAAAATCGTCAAACCTACCTAATCAGTCCTTCAGAAGGGCTTTGAAAGACTTAAACGTCCCATTAAGAGAAGCTGATCACAGCTCTTTTAAGAATATCGAAGAGGCTTTTATTGATGCATAGAGATCAAGCTGATGTTCCATTCAAGCAGCTCATCTCGAACTCTGTATGAATATTAAAATATCGGCGTCATAAAACCTTAAATTAATGGCAAACGGAAAGACACACAATTCCGCTGCTGTTGTTCGATAAGACGATCCGTACACACAAAATATGCCTATATTTATGCATACGAAATGAGAAGACAACATTGAGACCTACGCGATCGGCTATCAAAGTGTTTGGTGTTCGTAACTTCACACAAAAACCAAAGCCGCATAACACTATTTCCCGAACATAGTGCCGAAAAGGCGAGTCATGTAGGCGCCGGCTAATAATTGGAAAGCCTTCTTTTATTTATTTATTTATTTTTGCTCTTCCAGTGTTAACTTCTCACGTCCGTGTGCTGGCTTGTGAAGTAGTTGCGTAATCAATTTCAATAACAAACGGCATATCATGACAAGCTGGCCGCGTGAAATGTGGATTTGGTTTTAATATTTTTTTTTCCCCTAGTCTAGTAAACGACCACAAGAAGATGTCCCCAATTTCCATGCAAACAAACCACGAGCGAACGGAAACATGGAAACTCACTCAAAGGATGGCGAGAAAGCTTCTTTATGCAAATCGCTCTACTGCAGGCAGATAACGATCGGCATCGGTGCGGGAGGTCTGCGCGAAAACAAGACAGTTCATCCTGCGTTTGCTCATGCACAACGTGGAAGCCCTCCCGGGATGTGCTTTATTCACGCCAAATTGAGACTCATTAGCATAACTCGATACACGAGGCGCGGAACCGTCAAAACAGACGCACTTCCCACGTCACGCTGACACTGAGTGTTCAAGAAAATGTACACAAACGGCCAAAGGTAAAAGAAAAAAGCACTTTATCGTGTGGCTTAGGTTTTCCACCAAACGAGCAACCATTTTCACCTTCAGAAAAATCGATTTCAAGAACCGGCAGCCCGGGGGAAGGCCAGATTAAGATAACGGGTGTTTTATTACTTTCTTATGATTGAAAGATTTTTCTCTTCTCAACTCTATCCACCACGGTTACTCTTTCATTTGCTCGGACCACGTGCCACCTATGTAGATCTTGATTTTTTTTTCCACCATTAATCCAAAACCGTCGGGAATCGGGAGTTAATCAAATTTTGAGAAGCGTGCGCAGAAATTTTCATGATTCATTAGAAGTGGTCGGTTGTCTGATTATCCACTACTCACGGCCGCTCGTGCATAAATTCATTCAAACAACGAACAAAGCGAATTGCCGAAAAAATTGCTTCGCCGATGATCTTGCGATCCGCGTTCGAAGATCTTATCCCGGAGTGAGCGTTTGTTCAATTTTTAGTTTCGCCCTTTCAACGCACACGCGTTAATCTTTCGCAAAAAGGGTGTAATTAATTTAAACCACCGTCCGAAACGGACGGACGGAACGGGATGGAGTTGAAGAATAGTGTGAAGGGAGATCGTAAAGCATGTTTTACCTTTTCTAGACCCCACCAGTTCCAACCAATGGCCATTCGTGGCACGAGAGCTACACACGGGCACCAAAAGCTGAAACCGGTCCTCCCTAACGCAGCCTACGATCCTGAAGCGCGTATATAAATAAGCTGCTGACGATGGTGACACATAGTTGTGAGCTTTTTTTTTGCTTCTTTCTATTAAATACAAAAGTTGACAAATTTAAAAACATCCCCGCCTCGGGGGCAAACCCGCACCCTCGTGTGGCACCATACGTGGCCAATCTTCGTTCGCTCTCTTCACGACTAATTTACACCAACCTCAATAATGGGCGACAAGACGGTCGAGCGGGATACAAGCGTAGTAGCTCGTTGATCGTGGCCGAGGGTTGAATTAATTTTCCTCAATGAAACTCGGACAATCCTAGGGCATGAATGAATGGCGGGTGACGACAACAAAGATGAAGTCGGTGAATATGGTGTTCGTATGTTTGCGCCAGCGCACCCGTGCGTGACGTGAGTGAAACTGAATGGAGGGTTTCTATGGCTAAGTCTCCCATCCGCTACTCCACATGCGTTAGACTTCCGTAACGACAGCAACCTACACATTTAGGTTCATCGGTTTTATCGAAATAGGCAACCGGCTACGATCACGTCCCGTATCGCGCAAGATAAGTAAATTTGTAATGGACTATTTCTTCACACAAGCTTAAGCTTTTGTCTACTGTGGAGGGCGTTTTGTATGAGGTGTCAAAAATTGAATGACCCTTCCCGAAGTTTGGGTGCAAAGACGGCACGCCTGCAAATGGGTGGACTAATATGATTAAAGTCTTGGCTTCCGTTATTCATGTGTAACCTTTATCTATAGGAAAAGACAATGTGCCAATGGAGGTTTAGCTGATTAGTTTCACTCTAACCTTTTTAGCGCATAAATGGCGCTGCCGATGACTCATTACGCAAACCTTCTCACATCGTCAAGCATTCAGGAAGTTCCGTAATATCCCATAACGAGTCATTGGAATTACAGAAAGACTCAGTGAGTTCCTATCAGATCTCTCCCACTATCCGCCAGTGTCGACAAAGCAAGTGTAATCTTCTATGCACATAAATAACCGTCGCATTACCGTTGCTTACGGGCTGTTCACTACCCGATCAGTATCGGTTGTCTCTAAAGAACCTGAAGCCTTTTGAGATGTTTCTACGGCAAAAACAATCACCAGACACCCATCCAGGAAGTCCAAGCCGATAATGGTTGCGTACTCCGCAACAACACAAACCCACACCGCTTTTTGTGCGTGTGCGCAACTTGCTTCAGTACCCGCCGTCACTTCTCTCTGTTCATATCTTCGATCAAACTGACCCGAGAAGTGCGTCTTCCGTCGCAATGCCCTTCTTAAGTTGAGGATGTCTTCCAACAACGATATCTGCTTATTTCGGGGTCAAGTATAAATAAACAGCGACGCATCTGTTTCCATCATTAACAGTTAGGATCTTTGTGCTGTCCATCACACACACTCATATGCAGAGATACACACATATCGCAAACGAGAAGACCTCAAGAGGCATCTTGCAAACGAATTACTCAGCCTCCTTGTTACACTTGCTGCACGCCGAATATCACCCACGGCACAATAAAGATAAAGGGCCTCTTTACGCTATCAGTTTCGTCGTAGAGGTCTTCCTGGTGATCGCTCTCAATAGGGTTTGACCCAAGTACCCTTCGGTATCTTCAAAACCTTGCCGAGGCGGCCTTCATCAAATGAGCAACTGATTCGACAAACAACTGCAACGCTGGGTTCGCTATCCCAAGATGGGATGTTTATTGGGATAAGTTTCTTCCGGTTGCCGGTGTGTGCGCTTATGTTCAAACGTATTGGGTGCTACTGTAATCGTGATTTGTTCTTCACTTCCGGCTATGATTGGGATGGGTAATCTGAGTCATGTTACTCACGGGCGTATCATAAACGATAGTGGACCACCGGTAACGCCTCAGTGCCGACAACATATCACCCAAACAAACCATAATCCAAAGCAACGGTGTTACCACCTTATGCTATATTGCAGATAATGGGATATGATTGCGATCATGAACAAAGAGGTATATCAGTAATTTTTCTATAAGAAGCCAACGCTTTGAAGCGGCAAACTGTATCTCCACGTGCAACAGGATGAAGGGCTTTGTTTACAACATTAGTTTGTGAATGGGAAGAATTTTTTACATCTATTCTTAGATTCAAAGTTAAACAATCCCGTATCTATTGTCAGTACTTACGTCACGTATGCAGTTTCAAACCCCTCAAGAGCTCATAAACTTTGAACCCCTTTTTGCGGCAAAGAACGGGAAGGTATATAAAGTAACATACATTATTGTGCAAATTTGTTTAGATTTGCACGATCGAACGTTTCAGTACCCGGTTTCGGCTTGTGCCAATGAACCAAAGCAGCAGTGTTTGCCACGCGTGCCATTACTCCAACATCGTGACGCACGTGGAGTCCAACAGTATCCCTTTCGGATAGGTTCTAGCACACGAAGAGGACCGCTTGCATGTTAGATAACGTATCTGCCATGAGTGCAAACCGTTTGTAGCACCTCGGCAAGACAACCGGCATGTCAGTGTGTTCTGCTTCAGTCGATCCGACCGATCGATTGTACGAAAGATTTGCTTTCTTGTAATTAGGTGCTAAAAATTGGGCATCACATCACCCGGGCACATGTTTTCGCCTATGGTCACGCGCACTGCCCTTCCAATTTTCCAATAAAACCGTACGACCGTTTTCTCGCTAGCTAATGCGTGTAGACACAAACGTTCTGTGCTTTATGTAACCAAACATTTAAACGCTTTTATTACATCCTCTCAACCGTCCATAACATCGCTCCGATTGAATATACTGCTATTCGGACACTATACGGCACGAAACCCACCACTTAAAGCATAATAGTTTTGCGAATTTAATTACAAACCATGTAAACGCATTACGTGTCTAAGCGCTGAAAAAGGTCGATGAAAACTAAAATTATACATTCCCTGTTTTCACCACCCATCGCACATCGAGAGGCCCGGCCCAAGGAAATGATTTTCCCTATAATTGTAGTGCACCCGTAACACGCTGTTCGTCAACAGATTGTTGTCCATCGTCGCACCACTGTTTATCGGGTCTGCCCTCACACAGATTACAAGCCGACCTCTGCCTTGCTCGAGTACTTTTCCCTGTGCCGAAAATCGATTACTTCCGCTATGCAGAAAGAAGATGCTGCAATACCAGAGCTACAGCGAAGTGCGGGAAAAAACCAGCGAGAAGCTAAACTCATCAACTGAGGTTGGATTGAATGAAGATTTTCATTTTCCCGACCATGTTATAAACAAATCCACAAACCACTGATCCGGCCACCACTTGAACTCTTCCGTATTTGGATGATTTTGTTGCTCTTTTCCATTTTTTTGTGATGCATCACATATCTCGACGTCCTCAAGTGGTTCCCATGTACACATGTATGTATTGAATATCTGTGTGCGTTTCTGGCCCCAAAACGGAAGACTCCGGAGCATCTTCTTTCTACACCTAAAGGCGTACCTCTTTAAGATCCGATTGCACAACGGCAACAAATTTCTCCGAAATGATATTCTCCTCCAGAGTACTCCACCGACCACAGCTAAATCCGGGCTAACCTTCGATGATCGCGTTGATGAGGTTTGCTCTGCATGCTATCATTAATTAAACCCTTCACGAGCACCTCTGTGCCTCAAGCGACGACGAATGAAGAAAAGTGATTTCGATATTTTACACCAAATTTTACTATCGCTTGAAAAAGACGCAAACACACATACACGGTGTTCGCGCGCGTTCGCTAATTTAATTCGGACGAATTACATCACCACACGGCAGTGTTTGATTGTATCCAAGTCAATCCGTTCCTAAATGACCTAAAATCCGTTCAAATGCTTTTTGCACCCTATCCCTACGGATTTTTGTGTGACTCCCCGATGGGATGCAATTTTGTTTCCGAACACCACCCGCAGGCGCAAAAGAAACGGAAAGCAACACCACGCAGCGACACGGTACGGATTGAGCTGAAGCTTAAACGCAACGCTTGCGTTTCCACAACCTCTACCACACCACTCCAACCGTCCGATCAATGTTCGCTTACGTAAATACATCCCGAAGCATTGTGGTTGCACTATATGTTTGGACAATATTACTAAAACTTTCTGCCACCAATATGGAGCTGCCGGTTAACCATGAACACATCTTGTCAGTTTGAGTGTTTTTGTGCAGCCATTATCTGGCCACTACAAAACGTTTGCCGATATCGCCCGCTCACTCAGATGCGTAATGTTTGGACGACGACGTTCGGTAGCGACGGTTGTGGAAAGCACGCGATAAACAGAAGCACATGCAAAAGAGCAATTTTACTTCTTTGAGCACTGTTCATTTTCGGCGGCATTAAAACATCCGAAAAGGCGTAAATTACGACGTAAACACAGACACCGGAAATGGTTTCTATTCACCGCACGGGTCCCGTTTATCGAAACATCAGTGCGAGATTGCAAACTAATCATTTACATGACGGATGCCTCGGGCTTTCCTCGGGTGATCATTTTGTGCCTCCTCCGCAAGAGAGAAATCGTACAGCAATTATGCGTTTGCTTGACCAAACCGTACCCTCTTCGGTATATTGAACGGTGAAAGTAGATTTCGGAATTGCTTTTCGGAAACCTTCCATCTATGCTGTATTCTAAACACCCCGATCGGCTCAAGCAACCTGTTCCGCTTCTAGAAGCAACTCGTGTACCATTGATCAAGAAACCTGTTACGCCGATCGTACCACGCGTTCCTGTCCGATATGGCAGTGTCGCATAAACTTACGCCACCACTATTCCGGCGCAAGCTTTGCACGAAGTCTATATGGGTTTAGCCCCCTTGCCCTTGGGGATACGACAGCATGTTGGGTTCGGGAGAATAATCGTGCATCGTCCGTGAAGTTCCCACGCATCCACCTACTGCAGAACTCCAACATGGGAACGGTGCGACAGCTCGGTCAGACTGTCTGCTGTCAGCAAAGATGGTCCTTGGGATGGCACCTTGTCTTACCTACAAGAAGAGAGCAGAAAGGAAATTGAAATTAGTACCAACGTCAAGTGACAGTTTGTTTCCAGCACTATGGAATTGGAGAATGTCGTAGGTGTTTAGTTCTTCGTTTCTCCTCAAAGGCTTGCACTAGTAAGATACTAACGAAAAGGACTTGTCTGAGAACTCCCTTTTGAGTCAACACACGGAGTCAAGCAGCGGCTCGTATGTTTGTGAGTCATCAAAGCCATACGAATGCGAAGTCTCCCAATTCAATCCTGTTACCTTTTCGGGTAGTCGTGGTCGAGATTAAATAAATCTCAAAGTTTATAATAAATTTGCATAATTCTTAGAAATCGTCGTATGTTTGCAGACCTTGGCGATTACTCATGTCATACTTCTTCCGTATTAGAGGAAGCACTATAAATTCGTACAATGTGTTTTACAAACATTCAATTCTCATTAACAGTTCTTCATGAAATTTATTTTATGTTACCGAGAATAAATTTAATTAGTTTTATTTTTAAAACTCGTCATCTAGCACATGTGGCCGGGCCAACGACTCCCCCAACTATTGGGCTATTATTTCCAGTCAATGCGTAGCACAAAACAAAAAAGCCTTAAACATACCGAATTCGATACGCTACGTTGGAAAAACACACAAAAACACGAACCATTTAATTCATCACCTCGCTGTTCCACGGAAACCGGGCAACGCAACGGCTCCTATTAAAGTTTTGTTCCAGGTTCTCGCAGAATCTCTAGTAAATCTGTAACCGAAAATTAACAGCGAACTGCAAGTGGAGGAAAAAAAAAATCTCCAGTGCCCAAAAATGTATTAGTCATGGTGGAGAGCAGGCTAAAGAAAGGAAGCAAGAAGCACATGGCCAGCCGAGATCGTGGAGCGAAAAACAATACGCGAAGGAAAGCGAAATTAAAAATCGTGATCACGCATAACCCAGAAGAATTACGCTTCTCAGCGATCGCGTTGCCGAAAGCTGTGGCACGATCGGGCTGCTGATGCTTGAAAACGTTGAAAGAACGCTTTGCCGGGAGCTTAATTCGTGGCCGACCGCCGAGTGGCCCGATTTGAAGGCATACGTTTTGGTAGTTCTTACTACTGGTTTGCATATCTCGGCTTGAGAAGGTTGGGCTAATAATTGCTGTGTAAAGAACGAACGCACGAAAAGTTGCGACTCACCTCCGCGAGTTACGTAGATCGGTGAACCAGCGCAGTTTGGCGATGATCTACATTTTGCCTACATATAGAACATAGTGTAAGAACTTTGAACATACTTGAACGTGAAACGAAAACTTCGAAGGTTGCAGCAACCCTGTACTGTAGACCAAAAATCCCATTCTAGTGATGAACTATCATTAAAATGAAGGAGAGCCGTATCTTACGCGACGGAAATCGACAGCGAGTCCATGAAATCAACACACAAATTGCCTTTTCATCGGCACCTTCAAACCACCGATGCATTATTTGTTCTACAGCCCGTTCTCTCATTATTCTAGCGACGATGGTCAACGATCGCCATCACTCATGTACAACATCCCATTCGAATCTGGATGATCACTTCCAAAAGATACACACCTAAATAGCCGACCGCAAACTATCTCCTGTTACAGGTTTTTAAAGAAGGCGAACCACGGCCCAGTACTGTGTCGAATTGGTGGTTTGGCCAGACTTCCTGTCCGCCTCTCAGCATCAGCTCCAAAAACAAAAAAACGCACTGAGTGACTGTTTGCTCAAGTACAACCGCAACGCCCCAACCGCAGATTTCCGCCTTTTGAAATGCTCTGCAATATTTCGGTAATCTGACACCTTCCCGTCTGTCTGTCTGTCTGGACATCTGGGAATGCTCTCCCGGTGCTTTAGACTGGGTGCTGGAAGCTTCTAGCCTTATCGTTAAAGACAACAGCGGTTTTCGTTACTTCCACCTCGTCCCCCTGTTGCGGATCTTTTCACATTCTGTAGAGAGGCGAGTGATATTGACCACATCTCAGAAACGGTGATGCTCAGAACAGCGGAACGGGTTTTGAATAACGTTGCATATAAATATACACACCGGCCACCATTACCACCCCGCGGTGCAGAAGACATCCATTTTCCCGAAAAGCTCACTTTGGGGTCTTCTTTTACCTTTTAACTCCAGGCCAAAGGTTCATCCTGTCTGATTCGGTTCTCTGTCCGATGTGATACGCTTGAGAACGCACCCCGGATATGAGCGATACGAAAGTAGCGTGGGGACTACTTGCAGGAAGAAACAAAACAGAGAGGGAAAAAAAACGATAACCCCATGGGACCCTTTTTCCGGCCCGTTTCAGTCGTTTTTCCCTGGTGACTTTTGACGGTCAGTGACCATCAGTGCTTCACTTGTTCTTTCCCTCTCGGGACACCGTGCTAATTGAAATGTTCAAACAGAGAACTAGAGAAACAAGAGCTAGAACACATCCACACGTGGATGCCGCCTCTCGACACTATAAAGAACCGGAAGCGGATCAGTAAATTTTCCTAGTGGCTATATACTCGCGCATTAACCGTCAGATCCTAATGAGACCGCGCACACATACGATCTTCCTCCTTCTCCTACGAAAGAAAACTGAAAGGCTCGTAAAACGTGGCATTAAACGTTAAACACCAACAAGCCAAACATTCCATCCGCACAAATGAACACTTCCATTACGAACGGATTAAATGCGACCCTAATTGCAGACGCTGAAGTGTCGTGTCAATCGTTAACGAATGTAGTGTTGATGCGTTCCACTGAGCTTAATATTCCGATAGCGTTCAATTAAACAATTGCTTTCGAACGCTCTGGTAGAGCACAGTTCGTGGCACATTCTGATCTCGTTTATGATCATTATTTCATCTTTTCGATAAGATTAATAATCTTTAACCAGCGGGAATAATTCATAAGCTCAACCGTCCTCCTGCCTGCAAAGGTAGCCAAACGTGAGCCATTGTAAATTTTAAGATTTTCTCACTAGCTTCAAAGTTCCAAACAGAACAAAATCTTCTAACGAATCTTTCCGCTCAGTTCATTAGCCGATACGACCGGCACAGAATTATGAAAGAAATTTCCCAGCACCCACTGTCCAAATAAACGCGGATTTTCACTCTTCCACTGTTGCTGCTTCTGTGGAAGTGGAAAGACACTGAAAGAAATGCACGCGCACCCTTTCCCCAATCCCCAGTTCATCTGTTCGCATAAATACATATACCCATTCCTTTACTTCACCCCACTTTAGCTGCATTTTCGTGGCCCAACTTAACTAATTCTCTAATTTACGAGCGTACACACTGTGCTCCATGGACGTTTCTTCCACTTCGTGCATAATGCATTAAGCGAAGAACAAACCCTTTCTTTCTCTTCCCAGCAACAAAAAAAAGTGCAGGAGAAACCGCTCACTGCAACAGAAAAATAAATCCACCCGGTCCATTCATTTCGAAACACACAGCGCACCGCTTGGCCATTCGTGTTGTGATGACGGCACGGTTGCATTCGCCCGGCGCATCTACGATGCGAACGCCGAAAATAGACGGCTTTTGCCCTTAGCCCGTGGACCGGACACGCAAGAACCAAACCGGCTGGCCGGTCGGGTGCGCTTCAACGTTAGTGTGAAATTTAATTTGCTACTGCATTCGTTACCGCTTTCGATGGCGGGTTTTCCAGCGTCTTTCTCACCCCGAACAGATCTAACCTGATGTTTAAAATTTCCAGCAGAAGTGCATTGCCATACCGAGGGGAAGAGAGACAAACGAAGAGGTTAAAGTGTAGCAAGTGAGTGATTTTTTCCACCATTCCTATGCTTATCAAAACACACCCGCTAAAATCCCGTTACCAGTCGGGCCAGTCCATTTGCAGGGCGAACAGTAAAGGGGTTAGCACTGCCCCAAAAGTTACCACTTTCATCAACACTACTGCACGAAACCCGAAACATACATCGGAAGGCAGCTACCGAAACTACGGGGCAAAACCTGAAACAACACAGCATCGAACGAAGAAATGAAGGAAAATCGAGAAAAATTCTAACCGTACGATCAGTCAGTCGGCCGATCTACAAAATGCGTCGAATAAAATATCGAATTTCAGATGGCTCTTTATTCCTGACGACTCCCGGGTTAATACTGGTGCAGTTGTATGCTTTACCAACGAAATCCTCATACACCCAGAGAGACGGCAGGTCTGTAGCCAGCTTCCAATCCATATCGAGGGATTTGCCTGGCTTATTGGTGACTCTAGAACCGCTTGTTTTAAGCCGCTTGGTACAACCCTACATCGGTGACCCTTGATTTATGGTGCGTTGGAATGGAACTCGGAAAATGTCCATATACAAGGAGTTAAGCTAGCGATCTAAGGTTTATTTCTACCGATCGAAGAGTATCTGGTAGCTAATTCAACGAAAAAAAAAACGATAGAACAGATAATGCGGATTTAACAGAACAAGAACCATTCAAAGATCTTCAGAACCAACGCCTCTTGTCAATGAGGACATTTAGAACAGTGTCTAGTAAAAGTCATCTTCTAGTAGCGCACACACAAGAGAACAGCATGTGAGGAAAGGTGATCATTATGAGCATGTAATAACAGTTGTCAAGTTCTAACATCTCGTACTTTCGGTTCTAGCTTTCTATGCTTCAGGCAGATAATTGATGACAGCTGGTAAAACGCTTACTTCACCAACACTGGTTTCGCTGTAACGGCGCAGCGCTCCGAACGTCATCCCGTACTTGGTACATTATTGGTAATTATTAATATTTCTCCTCCATCCATCCATCCGATCTCACCTTCGGTTAAACTTCTCGTTATCCAACAGCAGTAAGAAACCCTATAAAATACCGTACGCTTTAAAAGCCACCGAAGAACTTCTTCAAGTGAATTATTAACCGATCGCCGCTGATTTCTTCACTCTGCAGGTTTCAGTTTGTTTCTTGATCTTTCATGGTCAGATCGGGCACTAATCCACCAACCGAGGTGTTAAATGCTAACATCTTCAGAAGCGTGCGCCGTTTTGCGAAAAAGCATACTCATTATTATTATACTCGCTTCTGCTGTATCTCTCCATCTCCATCTCGTAGTCTATGGTGTTGAACAAACAGACATTTATTTTGCTATCCATTTGGGGCCCCAACACGCACATAGTCGGACGAACACATCGAAAAGAGGTCCAAAATATGTATGCCAATGTACCGTGCACTATGGCATTCCTTAATTTTGAATACGTAGTTTTATTGCATCCCCAACAGCCGACACGTAACAACATCGGGTCAATTTTTTCGTAATATTTTCATTACAATCGCAAAGGATGAATAAAAAAAAACGGCATCTTAATGGCTGACGCACGAACGGTGCCGTTGGTTCATCTTCCGCAGCCGAAATATGAGCGATGCGATGAGTGAAATGATTTGCACACGAAAATCTAATGAATGTCGAGTGGTACCTGCTACTTGAGGCTTGAGATTATCTGCATCTAGCACAGCGAGAGAGTGTGCGCAAAGTAAAAAGCCTGAACGTTCATCACAATATGGCTAGAAACTGTGCTTGAAAATTACTCAAAATGGTCTTACTTCACCTATGGCCCCATCCGCGAGCCAATAAGGAACAGTTGCCATTTGTTGGAAGCCGTTGAAAGCTAACAATAATTATATCTCTACAGAAATACAAGTGCCTCGTTACGTACTGTTATTTTAACTGTCTATCACCAAAAACTTAAGCAAATATATAATCTCACCGCAACTGATTGGATATGTATAGTTGCTGTTAAACAATATCCTTATTTTGTCCTTCCAATCGACAACTTTGAAAGCCCTTCATTTTTACCAATTATAACCCAAATTGGGAAATATCTTAGGCATGTTTCCCATCGAATCGAGCGTCCTGAGATCCTTTTGCAATCGTAGAACAAACAAAAGAAATACAAAAAGGACTACGACTGCCAGGTGTGTCTAGGGGCAGGTAGAAAGATGCAGAAAACTTTAAGCTTCATGCCAAATTTTAAAGAAAAATAAACCCAAACAGATGACAATTATGAGCTCCTCTCTTTAAACCATTCAAGTAGGAAAAAATAATGGTTTTAAATTCAATATGTTTGTTAAAATAATTTCATTTCTCGCATTTAATTCCATAATCAAATTAAACGGCGACAATAAAGAACGATCTTACAAAACCTTGGATTCTTTCTTAAGTTAACCACACATATCTGACCGATATACGCTCATTTTACTTGGTCGCTTGTCATCCCACACTTGAATTTAATTGTTCACGCAAGACGAACCCGAATCCACTTCAGATTAGGAAGGAATAATGTCTTTCCCAGTGAATAGCCGCCCAATTTTCGACGGCTCAAATCAACGCACTCTCCCGGACGACAACCGTGAAGAACGAAACCGAATCGTGCGTGGCATAAAGCGACCCGGACCCTAAAGTTCACCAGATGACACCACGCGGGGAAGCTGGTGTAACGCGCTGCTGTGACACAAAGAGAGTCTTCCCGCGGACCAGAAAACATACCAAGGGCGCTCCAGCACAGGGACTTTACCCAAAGGTTCAACTCGAATCTTCAACGCAACCATTCCGGTGAGCAATGCGTTACACGCGTTACGTTCGAAACCGTTTCGTTCCGGTAAGCGTTACGCGGCTTGGTTTCCGAGCAATAAAAAAACAACACAATACACAAAAGGGACAGGAGGGCTGGAGGGAAATTGAAAACTAGTGTTGGAAAGAGATGAACGAAAATAATGCGAGAAGGAAACTATTGGGAAAAGAATAAACGAGCAAGAAACTGTCAACATGAGAAGCGAACGGAAAGAGATGAAACCCAAAGTTGCCAAACCGGTTTTAAAGTCTGTTTTCTTCTCGGTGCGTCATTCTTCCGCTTTTTCTTCACTACGCTCCCTTCGGCCGCCCGTATAACCACTTGCTGCAGCGTGGGTATCTACACACAACCACACAAGAACGATCAACGCGCGGTTGATCCTCGTGCTCTTTCTTACTACAGATCTTATGTTTACGCCGCTCTATGCTTGGGTCAGCGAAAACATACAAATCATGCATCACGCACACATACACAGAAACGTATGCTTTCCCCCGGCACACAAACACACGCGAGTGGCAATACGTCCACAAGTACTAAACAGACGGAACAACAAGCTTACCAGCATAGGCCTCGCATAATAAGACGCCAACGGTACGTTTTCTTCTCTTATGCTTTATCCACTGTTCTACACTATTTCTTCGTGTTTCTTCGTCTCCTGTTCCATGCTGTCGTTGTCCTGTTTTATGTTTTCTCTCTCTCCTTTTCCACACACCCTTCCCGTAGATCACTCCCACACACCTTTGGTTCTTTTCTTTACTCGCTTTTTACACTGTTCGATTGTCGACTGGAAGCTGTATCGTAGCAACGGAAAGAAGCCTCAAACGCAATCATATTCGAGGTTGACAACAACGATAAACGTTAGAATTGGCTCTGCTTCAACATTAGGTAACCTCGAGTTCCAGAAAGTAGAACATCCTTTTCCAAATCTGTCTGGGTCACCGAGGAACACACTGGGAAGGCAATATACATGGTAACCGAAAATGGATCGTTATCTTCAATTTACATCCGTAAATCATACACACGTACCATCTTCAGATGGTTACACTTGAGCACGACGGTTGTAAAACCCACAAGAAGGACAACATTTTGTGTCTTCCCTTACTCTAAATGTGAGGGTGTGTAAGCGTTAGGAATCTCTTCAGGGAATCTCCATAAGGCTCGCAAAGGGTCATCGAAAACCATGACGGACGTACGGACGGAGGTTCTTGTTTTTGGAGACATAGAAAGAAAATGTCGTCTCACTGCAAGCACGTCCCAAAAGGCCTGGCTGGACATAAGAGGTTTCTCCGAAGAAAAATCCCAGCTGCTGCCGTAGAACCTCTTGTCTAGGTCGACAAGATCTGGCGACGTGAGATAACGCTCGGGAATATCCATTAATTAATGTCAGGTGTTCAGACACAACTCAAACAGTCATCCCTGAAGATACAGCTTTACGAAGACATCATTCAAAATTGTCCCAGAACTCCAGAAAATTAAAAACCGGAAAAGGGCTTCATTTGTGTTTAAAATGATTCGGAGTAATAATACCTAGAGGGCAAGGTTATTCCAGAGGACCTCGCTCAAGTCAAAAAGAAGGGGTGAGAAGGAAACATCAAGCTTCATATAAAAAACCTGGAAAAAGAGTTGATCTAAATGATGTACCATTTCCTGGCTATTGGAAGCCTTACAATGCGGAGCCAAAGTACGATGAAGAAAACTTCCAACGTTCCAGAGGCATAAAATATCGATCATCTTCCACCAGCAAGCATTATTGCTCGCCCGAAAAACCACAGTAGTAAAATAACAATAATGACTATTTTCCTGACGATTATACACTCCATCCTGTCCGGGTTGTGTACGTTCCGAAACGTACTGCATCAACCATCTCGCGGAGAATGGAAGGATCCAAGACACCCCCTCCGGAAAGGAAGTGGCAATCTTGTTCGGTGCTGTGGTTACAAGATTTGGATTAAGATTTTAATTTAACGCTCGAGCGCAGTGAACGATCGAAGAAGGAAAGCGTAAGCTCGTGAATCTAAGTGATGTACTTATTAGGCACATTATGGAGGTTCCAAAACAATTAACGAATCGACAGCTACGGGGGCAAGATTATGCACTGTTTTACGCTGGATTAGAAAGCATGAACAATGTGCAGATTGAATCTTGTTTATAAGCAAAACCCACACACAGACAAAATTAAGTTAGCCTACAACAAAATCTGCAAAACCTTCGGAAACGAAACAAAATTTGCCAATTTTCCGGTACTGCTTCCTTTGCAAGTACGCAGCTAAAACTGAACCTATCGTCGTTGCGATCAGTTAACCGAGAGGGAGTTTTCAATGTGCGCACAATCACGAGACCTTAAGACAAAGCCCTACCTAATGATGTTGAAAGTAGATCGAAAAGCCTTACCACAGCCGAATCCCAATACCTTCGGGGGCTTTTTTTGCAGGTTCTCGCAACTGGAGCGTAAAGGCTCCCGAAGAAGAAAGATCAATCGATGCCATCGCTTTCCTTCCACGGACATTATAGATCGTCGCTGGAGTTTATGTTTTTTTGTTTCAACCGTTCCTTCCATTATAATCCATTTTCATAGCTTGTGAGGTTTACTGCGAGGTAAAGTGAATGGCAAATTTAGAAGCAAAATAAAAAAAAAAACGCAAACGGTTCCTTCCTATACGCCTGCTAAACGGGGTCTCTTGCCAGTGCGCGTTCGTGTGCTACCCGTACAGCTAGCGCCTATACCGGGTGCAGTGATCGTTGGTCTCTTTCGCGCCACCTTCCAATAAAATATAATCTGGATCAATAAATTTAAAATCAAAATTGCTCTCCATTTTCTACGCTGCCGCCTGCATCTTGGCTGTACGCCCGCCATTTACGAGTATTGTGTGCGGGTAGATGACGGAGCGTGTACCGAAAACTCGTTCTGTTAACTTCACTTAAGCAGCCAGTCTCTGGAGGGGAACTCCTCCGGAGATCTATCAGACCTGAGAATGAGTGCGTCCTAAGGGTGACAACTGGGTAAGTATCAACCTCCCTCCTGCCCTAGAGATCTCAGGGACTTCACCGGACTGTACACTGGATCTTTTCTTCTTTTTATTATTTTTGCTCACCCGAACCTTTTAAACTTAGGACCCCCGCCAGACTGACTCATTGTCCACTTCGACGCGTGCACGTCAAGAAGTAGATCACACTTTCAGAAAGGGGAACGGCCAGCAACACCTTCCACCGTCCGAGATCACTAATCTCGGGTGCTGCTTATATTTCACGCCTTTCGATCCGACAATCACGACAATCGGTTGCGTTTTTTTGTTGCTGTTCGCCTGTAGAAGGAAGGCAAACGCCACCTCTAGTATGGCTTCTTGTGCACTTAAGAAGTCCCGATAGGTGGAAGAAGTTCGCGGAGACCTTGCTTGCGCGGCATAATAAAGCTGCATTTGGTACAGAAATTAATTTTCCCCGCTCCCTTCTAGGGAAAAAAAAGGGATTGTAGTGCAAGGTTAACACAGACACGTACGCACGGTCGCCTTCACTACTAACCCTCTGGAAGGTAGAGCTCCAACATCCGCACATAGGAAAAAAATAAACCAAAATTGACACGCTTCGGAAGGAAATGAGAGGCATAAAGTTTCGGTACGCACTGGCTATTTATCACACGGGCAAATAAAATTAGAGCAAAATGAATACCAATTTACGTTCCTTCGCGGTTGTAGTGGAGGCTTTTCTTCCGGAAGCTCGTGATTAATCGACCAGTTTGAAAGAATTAAATGGCGGGTAACGTGGGGTGTGTCAGACAGCCTTTGGGATTTCCATTCTAGCAGCAGCTTTCAGTTAAGCCTTTGCGCACTATGGTCGTGAGCTTTGTGGTCAATAAATGGCTTTAGGAAATGAATGCAGTATGTATGTACGCGTGTGTTATAAAAATCACCGAGCAATATCCGACCGGGTAACTCCAACAAACGCTGCACAACGGTAACTAAGTGTTGATTGCATGTTGTTGATTAAACCATTAACAGCTTGAAATGCACGTTCTACTGTTTGAAATGATTTAAAACCAAACCGAAAGGATTCCCAAGAAATAATCAGTTTTTGTGACTCACCCATCCACATGAATATTTCCAAGAAAGCCTACATGAGAGATTCCTCTTCAAAGAATTATAGATTACCTGGAAATAAAAAATACAAAAAAATTAATTGCTATCAGATATCAAATTATTTACATTAGTTATCATATTTATTTATTTATTTTGTTATCAATTGATTAGTTGATTAATTTATTTATTCTTTTTTTATTTATCCCACAAAGATACTCAGAGCAACAATGTTTTAGAGACCATACCTGTATAATAACTTATACAGTGCGTAACATAACTATAAAGCTTTTTTTTAAAGGCCTTTTTTAAAAATTCAAATCCTGTGAGGTTATATTGAATCAAAACATACGTGTTTTCATATTTTTACACACAACGTGTTTTCATATTTTTTATGTCCAACAACGAAGAAAAGACGTCTGACTGACACAACTTCTCGTGAGTCATCAAGAACCGATCAAGCAAGAACAAACGTAAACGATCGCTGAAGCAAACAAAAAAACCTTCAATAATCACAATTAATTTCTCATCAAAGAGAGAACAACAACTTGCGCCGATAATCATCCGTACGGCATAGCAGCGATTATTTTCAAATTGTCACGTCGGACAGATTGTTAACATGCAACAATGCTGCACGGGAGCTTGGGGATTGCATCACGAAACGCTTCGTTAATTATTATAAACCGTTTAACCTTCATGTAGCGAAAATTAAAAGATGTTAAATAGTAAGTTGTTACCTTTCAGTTGGATTCATTCCCAGTAAAGAAGTTAAACAAACAAATAATATAATGTGTACACATTAATCAAGTTTTCGGTTTTATTTCAGTTTTTTTTGTAAAGTAATGTTTTTTTCCCCTTGGTGCGAAAAAAGCATGTTCGAACCCCGATGGCGTCATATGGCTACGGGTTTACTTTGCCGAAACCAAAACGAATTGCTTCTTTGCTGATTAATTTCAGCTACTATTCACTCGTGTTGCAATACAGCACAATTCAGCTTTACCTCACTCGATGACAGCCGAGTTGTCAGGTATGAAGAAACTCAACCTCCCGTTCCCTGCGGGCATTTTGAATCTCGCCGAGTTCAAGGATCTTACAGTCACAGTACCGCGCAAAGCATTAAATCGCCCCACACGCACGGTATAACATTAAAGGTATATTTTGTATGAGCCTCTGAAGTAACCCAGGGAGATGCAGTAGTGTAACACGTACAGCGACCGATTTCCGTGCAGAACCGGAACGGAGGAAAATCACTGCGCAAAAACATTATCCTCCCCACCTTTCACGATGGTGTTTCGATTGTGCCGGGGATGCTGTGCGTACAACGCTTTGTTCCTTACGTTTTCGTTGGCTTATCAAAGCATAAAGAAGAATAAATGTAAAATAAAGAAAAAACATACACTCCGAAAAAAAGGAAACCAAAGCGAAACCGATATCATGCCCGCAAAACGCGAAAGTAAACGGGGCTACGAAAAAAAAAACACGATTATTCGCAAACAACGAGGACAACGAATTTGCAAAGTGAACGGCACAACGCACCATGAACGGGACGGATAATACGAAGAAGCAGAGTATAAGCTACAGCCCCGAACTCGACACTTGTTCTGGGCTCTGCGGTGCCTGGGCAAACCGGTTCGCAAAATGGAGAAGCCGGTTCGAGCTTTATTTGCCTTGGTCTTGGGGCAGCGATCGTATCCTCAGCCACTTCTGGACCCGTTCTTAAGAGCACAGCTCTTACTCGAGTTTATCCTGCGTCATATACGACATATTCTTTTTGTTTGCATTGCTTCATCAGGTTTTGGGGTTTGCTCTGGTGCCGTTCTGAAAGTTCTACATCACGCAACAGAAAAACTGTAGTCGTAAGAATACAAAAACCTAATTCAATCTCCTCTCAGATAGTATCTGTAGTTACTTGCTTCTAGTTCAAATTATATCTCTTTTAGTTTGTCTACATCTTGAGCCCTGAAGGACCTGAAGTTGCAGCCAAGATCCGATCGCCTGGCTACGCTCATTTACTTAATCACGATCGCTTTCTTGTTACGATCTTGATTTCCCTCTGCCTCACCACATGACGCCGGCCCATTATTCAGCCGGACTCTCACTAACCATCTTCATCCGTACCGTATGGTTTCAGTTTTACTCTCCACCGCGCACCGGGCGATTCAGGAAAGATGCAGCACATTAGCATAAAATCGCTTTTTCACTTTACGAAATAAATCGAAGACTCCCCAAAGACTCGCCAACTCCCAGCGGTAGGCGAAACCGATCGGTGAATGAAGCAACATCGCCCCGCAACCGCAGTCTATTGTGGCTTTCAAGATTAATCGACCCCTAGTGGGCCATATTGGATGGGACACCAGTGACAAAAACCGCAAGATACGCATTCAATTTAGTAAAGCTCGTAAAAAATCTAATGGATCTCAAGTTTGCTTCCGCTACGAAGCAGGAGAACTAAGACATGTTTTCACGGAACAAATGTGTAAGTGCCTTTTTGCATTTAGACGAGTGTAAACTTAGTATACAACCAGACATTTCGTTGCCTGCAGTGCGTTATCAGTAAGCATCAGCCCATTATCAACAATTGGATTTGTTGTAGCTCCGGATGCGTCATGATGCTATTTCGAGACATTCGCTTGCGCAAAATAAATCTTGGAAAAAAAAATCCAATTTGATAGAAACCCTCAATCAGGCCGGAACGCTTGATAAGAATTGCTCGGAGTTTGCCAACAGCGACAATCGCTTGTATTGACAGTTTGTAACGCATGATTGAGTGCCATTACCTTTCGTCGTTTGAGTTCATCAAGTCGGATTTTGAGTTTTTACCAGTTCTCGTTTGTTTGAACTTTCCAGAGTTGACTCGAGATTGTTACGATTCTCAAACAATTCAGGGCATCGAGACGTGCCGCCTTGATTGTTGATTGATAATGCGTCATATAATGTACTATTTCAACTGCAATCAATTCTTTACAGACGCATAAAGCAGCTTAAAAGAAGATCACACAATATTCTACAGCATACAACTTACTAAGTTCGTTCTCACCATTCCAAAGGAACAGGATAATTGGTTTCACCTCGGGCGAACAGGTAATCCAACTCTTCGACATCGGATTGAACCCATCAGAGTAAGAACAAGAACCATAAGGAAGCAAAAAGTTTGTTTTCTGCAAATTCACCAAACACCCAAACGTAACACACACGTCCACAGAGATGCGCATGCAAAACTCCCGAAAAAGATCACCCTTGAAGGCGGGTTGGAAAGCAACAAATCCTTTTGTTTACCACCTCCAAACGTAAACATAAACCTCGCGCCGGAGATGACGTAAGTTCGATGCACCAGCAACGACCAAACCGAAAACCAGAATTACCACCCAGTCTCTCGTTTATACATCCCCACCCCGGGCATGAGCTGCATATCCCCGTGTCCTCCCGTTCGCTGCAACCCTGCAGCTAACCTGTTGCGCTAGCGTGTTGTACTGCGAATGTTGAAGATTTTCGACTCCCAAGCATCCGTGCGGACGACTCGGATCGGGTCGGGTGAAGTGGAAGAGTGAGTGAATACGCATTAATCTTGTGCCCGCCACGGCCACCACCCTCGATGCAGTCAATTGCACCGAAAACAGTGCAGCAAAACAAGTTGTACAGTCCCGTTCCTTTTTTATGACCATTCATTTATCCGTTATCATATGCCTTTTTATGGGGTTTTGCGGGAGATCTTGTTTTGTTTTGCCGCTTCATAGATGTTTTTTTGTATTACCTTGTATGATATCTCCTTTTTTTATTGGTTGATTTCTTTACTTTATTTTTTATGTTTTATCACCTGTTTTTGATACATCTTTGTTCTGTTTTGATCTTCTGTTTTTATATTTTTTTTGTTTTTTCGTCTTCTTTTTGTTTTTTGTCTTTTGTAAGCAGTATCAATTCTTTTTCTTTTAATTTTTGCAATAACTTTTCGTTACTAGTTACGTTTTCCTTCATTTAACACACATGCTTTCCAATACTTTTTCTTGATTTGTTTTTATAATAATCATGTTTACGAACAACACTACAGTCAAAACCATTAAACATGCTACAATACATGCTTTCAAAATTAAACATCGCGTAACACAACTCTCAGTACGCCTTCTTCTCGTTCTTCTACCATTGAAACAGTAAACTTGGACTGAAACGAAAAAAAAACCTACACACAACCGTAAACCGCAGCGTCCGGTTTTAACGGGTGTCCTCGATTTTCTTCGCCCGCCAAATTCACCCACCCACCTACACACACACACATGCCCCCCCCCCCCCCGCTGTGTTTGCATTTTCCACCGGTCCAGTGGTGGAAAACCGATTCCCGTCCATTCGACACGTACTGTGGCACGCCGGAACAGCACGACGACACCCACCACCATCAACAAGCATTACGAGCGTGTAAACATACAGTGTTGTGCCCCGCGTTAACGTTGTGTGCCCGCGGCTTGTGTTGCATCCTACTGTAAAGCGTAAACATTAGCATCGTGGCGGATGGCGCGTCAATGCAGCATGGATGCATCCATTTGCATCGGGGTACCGCTGCGTTGTTTTAGTGAAATTTTCACACAAGCACAACAAAACACATCGTTGCGCCGCTTCCAAAATCTCACATCTCCCGAGACGAAGCGAAGGGGAAAACAACAAAACAATTATTACACAATGCGCACTCCCATAGGCGCGCTTGGAGAAATTCTGGTTCTCTCCATTAGCACGATCGCACTAAAAGATTGCCCTTTCAAACGTGTAGCTCGATCTCTCGGTGCAGCTTGATAATCAACCCTCTTGTTCTCGGTAGATGTAAGTGTAGATGCGTGTTTAAAACGCAGAAACAATGAATATTACGAGGGATGTGTGTATACCTTTGGAAAATATACGGAAAATGGGAACAAATATAGTTCAGTACATTTTATAGTTTTGGAGATCTAACTGACGGCATCAAATCTCGTCAGGAGTTTGAGAATTCATTTCCAATCTCACATTCATAACACGCACGTTTCGCCACACGCACGTGTCCGGTTGGACGAGCGCAACCTTCGAATGCTTTCTAATATTCGGCAACCTTCATCCATACGACCCAGCATCACCTAATCAACGCACACCGATTACCGAGACAGGAAAAACCAACAAAACTTCGAGCTTATCTCACGCTTCCGGTCGCTTTCCTGCCCTTTTTCTATATACTTCCAAAAATCCCTCACCTTAGAGGTCGGTGTGTATATGTGCATTAACGTGAAGGATGGGAGAACAGTAGGGGACGCAGCTACACACCCGTGGACAACAGACGTTGCACAAACATGATCCGAAAGCTTATAGGGCAACTGTACCTTCTACCATAAGCAGCAGTAAAAGATCACCGGAGAACAGAACGGACGCTATGGGACAAAACCTCAGGGAAAAAAACCCTCAAACGGTACGTGAGGTACAACCGTTTCGTCTTCAAACGAACGCACGGATGCGTACAATGTTTTATTGTGCCAAGTGTATATAGAACCGACCCTTCTGGGCTGTACCGAAAGGAAAGGAACAAAACAATGTTTGGAAAAAAACTGCTTCCTCGCTGTTCTATTTTCGTTTTCCGTCGATACCTCAAAAGAGAAGAGCAAAGCATTAGGGGTAGCTTTTTTACACCTGGCTGTTGCTTTACTGTTTCAAATGCAACAGGTAGGTGAGTGAGTGTCTTCACACACTCCCAGGATGGAGTGATCAAAGAGGAATTTCCAGACGAAGCTTTTCGGTCACATTTACCAAACCTATCCATCATCTAGACATCTTTTAGCAGGTCCTGGCTTCCACAGTCTTTGTGATCGGTACGTGATCGGCGTAATCAGTCGTTAGATTAGACCGGAGACTCCAAACATTCGATTCAGGACAAACCTTTATTATCCAGGCTTCTGAATTCTGAAAGGCCCAACTCCAGTAACCTCGCCACTCTCGGGTTGGGCGTGACAAGCGCGCTCAGACAGTAGAAGAGGGATACGAGACTGCAGCAGGAAGCATGGTCGTGATTTGTGTATGTTTTGCGTTAGCCCCCTGTGGCACGCCGTGTGTATGTCATGTTGTTTTGTCAGTTTGTCCATGTCAGTTTGTGTAAACGAGGTAAATGGTTCATTTTTCTTTTGCACGCTCTCCTATGCTTTTCGCTTCCTGTCCCGCGCGTCCCCCCGCTAGAACAAACAGACAAACCGATGTTGGTCAAACTGTCCGATTTAGACTGCAAAACGCGAGCACCGAGCCACGGTAGCCTCGCAAACGTAAACTGGATGTCCTTCGACTGGACGCCAGGGTGTGTAGGATCGATTTCAACCGGTGTAACACTCTCCGCAAAACTGCAACAGGTAGCGGTAGGTAAGCAAAATTGCAAGAACAGGTTAATCCAGCCATCGGTGACATTTTATTTGCCACGATTTGAATGTTGACTGAATGAATGAATGACAATGTTATCTACTCCTAGCTCGGCACGAAAAGAAAAATGAATCCGCAACATTCTAAGACCAACTGCAGTGGAGATACAAAACAGCAAGCACATCCTGAGATTCCCACCAACCTTTCTTCTAGTGGCAGGAACCGGTAGAAACCGGCTCTACGTCGGGAAAATTGAGCAACAAATGTGACATTTGTGTGGAGTGTGCGATCTTCCCATCTTCAAACCAAGGCCCATTATGCTTCCATCTTCAACCGGGATGGAAAACCTTCCCCATCGTCACAGCGCCCCCGTTAGTTCCATTCAGACGTCCATTGTTTTTAGATTTTTTCTCCCCCGTTAGGGGTCTGTGAATCGAAATAAATTATCATGGAAGCGATCGCACCCCTTCCACGATCTGCCAGGTCAGGCCCAGGTCTACCTGAGGGTCTAAATCATCACAATAAATTGTCAATAATGGACGCATAGTAGCGGTGCCTTGTACGGGGAAATGTTTAGCCTGCATCTCTGAGCAGCCAAGTGGTAACAGTTCCACGCTAGTCTATGGACGCAGTTTTCTTTCAGCTTGAGCTTCAGTTGATCACATCCAAACGGAAGAATGTTACGATAGGTTAGGAGAAACCTCGGCAGAAACGAAGCATGCTGGTAAAATATTCCCAACGGAGATGGAAGAGTTTACAAGCCTCAGCTTTTGCGGGAGGCCCCCGTTCAACAAACTGGATGGAAGATCTTCCAAAGACCTCAACAGTATCCTTCCCCGATGGTACCGTGCCATCCGTCCATCAGTGTACTTCCCCGCGGGTGGAAGTGAGTGTTTATATTTAAATGGGACATGCCAAGACAAGATCACGCTGCCTGACAGACGAATAAGACATATTCCTTGTTGGGTGTCTTCTGATCCCCCTGGCGTCTCGAAATCCAACAACCCGCACGGACGTATCACGGGCACGTAGAAAATGGATGTCCGTCCAACGACATAACCTCCCAAGAACGAACTTTTAAAGGATGGCGACGTGCTCCACACACGTTGATGTACTTCAATAGGCTGCTCATGTTCAGTTTACCGAGCGCTACTACCATCGCTCCGTTTAATAATTTATATCGTTTTTTATTTCTATAATCATCGTGTTCTGTCTGATTTAATGCAGTAGATAATTGCTAACGAAGGGGCCCCACACTGGCGGTAAACCGGGCAGAAACCAAACGAGCTGGAACGTGGACGAGTGGAAAGGTTAAAGCACGCACGCAAGCATAAAGCATAAAGAGAGGAAAAACGTGTAGAACGAAAGCAAACAGGCTGACGATCGAGAGCCTTCAAAAAAAAGATGGGGATACACCTTTACCCTTTGTTCTTGTGCTTGATGCTTTGGTTTTCAGTTTCTTTTTTCTGTTAATGTCTACTTTCCATCGAATAATGCCGCTGCTGTTGACATAGCCCAATCGGCTCCGTTCAGTAGCGTATATTTTTGGGCTCCTCTTAAAAGCCACTCCGCGCCCACAGAACGGAGCCTTACTTTCTTATCCAGCCGGGATCTTTTGATTCTCGTTTATGTTGTTACTTTGGAGGCTTGGTTGAGAAGACCAGAGTGAAGGCAACTGGAAGTATCAAACTCTATTAGAGTGCGAGGCGACGTCACAAACCACACGGAAGTGTGTTTGGAAGAAAACGAACAGCACCGCCTCCAACCGATCCAACAGAGGTGATGTGGGTGGCGGCAACGTTGGAGGACCGTAGAAATCTGTACCATTCATCTTGATTAGCTCCTTCTTACCTCTAGGTTCATCTCAGTGGACCACTCTCCATAGGATGCTCCGAGACCAAGCCTTCCCACTTGAAGACTAGAGAACATTTAGCCCCAAGATGGCGGCTGTTGGACTAGCTTCGTACTGACAGTGCGGCGGATCTTTCCTTTATGCCATCTTCCACCATTCCCGAACGCAGAGAGCGCGATGCCCGTCGGGGCACAGAATGACTGAACGAATTGTAGGATAGGCCCGCAAAGTTTGCCGTACCTCCATTGCCAGCGCACGAAGATGCTCGAAGAGTACGTAATCAACTGTGACGACCGTGCTAAGGCTCACCGGAGGCATCATCGGTAAACCTAACCGGTTTAGCAACATGTCACACAGTAAATGTCCCGAGCGAACTTCGATTTGTGCGCAGACCACACCGTCCGATGTCCGATGCTCCGGCCTCCGCAACTCCGCATAATCGTCGGAGCAGCAAGTTTTTTGCGCGCTAGAACTCGTTCCCTTTTACCGTCCATCGACTCTTATCGAACGCCGTAAAGACGCGATTCCAGGGTTCCAGGTTCTTCGGTGCTCCAGAAGATTTCTCCGATCTGGTCCCTCCAACGATTGCTTGCCATATGGTGTACCTTGTGTGTTCCTCCACACGTCCAGAGGGCTCGTTGCCATTGTACGCTCGGAATCAAAACCGTACGAGTGTTTGAAAAAAAAAACCAACTCAAGATCCTCCTCTTGACGGCCAACGATCTCCAACCTTTTCCACCGAACCCAACTTCATGGATCGTGTGTGTGTCCCCGGGAGCACGGAAAAGCTCCACCCTCCACCCTATTCGCGATTAAACCGTCCGGGCACGTACGCTGCAAAACTCGCCATGCAGCTATTCTTCGATTCTTCTGACGCCCTCTCGTTGGGTCTTTGGTTTTCTTGTGTGTACGTCCCATCTTCGCCATATCTGGATAGCTACCCTTCATCCGCTTTCGCGCACTTCGCAACTTCGCAAAGGATCTTTCGCTCAGGGAAGATGTTTTTGTTCTGTTCTTGACGTTATTTAAGTCAGAACTCAGAATACGCTTACGCTTACGGGCGTGATTCTAACGGGGCTTTTCGATGCTATTAAAACATATCATTTGCTGCCAACTCTTTGCCCTTAGACACGCACACACGTTCACAAAAAAACAACACAAAACGAATCTTGACACTAGACAAGGTAGCTATAAAGCGTGGTGTGATCTGGGCCGCATAGATAAGTGTCAGCACGCGCCTGCAAAAGCGGGAGGGGTCGATCTTGTCTCGTGGTGCAGTGATCTCGACCGATCCCCGGAACCGATATAAATGTCGTCGCATAGGAGGCTGCGCGAATGGCCGCACCTACGCAGTTCATGTATCGGGGCGCATCACAAATGTCACATTTAAGCGCCAGGCACGCCACTTACGTCGGGATGGTACCGGGCGAGACAGCAGAGCTCTTTACCCGTTCGTCTTCGTCGATCGTACCAGGAAGGATACTCTCGGTACGTGTTTAATGCGCTTTCGCGTTAAAGAGAAAAGACAACAGTATGTCAGACGCGGAGCAAGATGCGCCCCAAACGGCGGACATTTAATCGAATGCAGCAAAGAACGCATAGGGCACGATCACGATCCCAACGACGCGATCGCAGTGTATCGGACGTACCAGAAAGAGGGATAAACACCGTACCGGAGTTTTCTTAATCGACGATGCCATTTCACATTACACCGTGCGACATCAAGGCGATAGACGTCACATCAAGCTTCACGTTGTCGTCCGCACGAACAGCGAAATTGCACAAGTAGCACGCTGCACGGTGCAAATGATTTTCAGAGCTCATGGGGGGGAAAGCGGGGTCTCCACTCCAACTCCTGGTTCATGTTCACCAACTTTTGCTACCACCGAATCCACTCGAATCATTGAGCAGAACGTCCTGGCGCGTGAGATAAAAATACTTCCCACTAGACTGTGTGTTATTTTACTCTCCTTGGTGACGTTTTTCCACAAGGGGGGAAGCCACAGAGGGACGGGGGAAAAGAGTTTTCATTCTTCACGTTAATTTGGCACCGGCAGATCACGGACAGTGACGCGCACCCAAACAAAATGCTGCGCATCAGCGTCTACGATCGTTGCTGCCCGTTCCGCCCGAGGTGTATATGGAAATCACACCCGAGCGATGGGGTACAGACGGCTGACTGACTGACGCTGGTTGATTATTTCGTCCACTATTTTTGCTCCACGGCGGCGGAAGCGGCTAATCCCGCCATTTTTAATAGGGGTGAATGTTTAAGTGGTGCAAAAAAAAACCCCAAATCGGTACACGAGATGCGTGAGGTTTGGGCTAGGTTTTTCTCAAAATGTTTCGCATTGGGAAACGAATTATCCAATGGAAACGGAACGACTGAGGATGGAAATTTGCGCACGCAACGTAATGGAGAAATCCTGCTTGAGAATGGAAAAAAACATAAAGCGATAGACGATAATTTAAAGCAATTATTTGAACTGTGAGAAATTACGTGGATTCAGTTTTTCTGCATTAATGGTGCATAACATTAAAATTTGTATACAAAATAAAAATAAATAAAAAAGTGAATTCAGTGATTTACGTTGACTTCAGTATCGCTTTATCGGAACAGACATTAAGTGATACAGTGTTGCCTATCTCCATTCTAATTTTTCGTTTTACTGTTATGCTAGATTGAAGGAACTATAAATCTACTGATCTGATCTACGAATGCCACCGGTGGTTGATATTTGATTTCAACTCCCCATTCCGAGGGTAACCGTTCGTTGGAACGGCAGCATCTGAAAACCGGTTCGGTAGCAAATGTAGCCCCCGTACCGAAGTGTCCATGATGCGAGATGTAAGTAATTAAACGACAACAAACACACAAGATGACCAGTCGGAATCGATCGGAATGTCGAATCGTCGAACCAATGGACGATCGGTAAACGGTGGAACATGACAGCAGGAAGCCATCATCGTTCGATCTATCAGAACATCAAGCTCAAGATGGTGGGCCCGGACTAATAGGGGGCTTGGGGCCGGAATTGTTTATTTGTTTCTCCAATTGACCTTGATCTAGGCGAACGTGCGGCCCCGATTGAAATTCCACTCATTCGCAACAAACCACAATTGAACGTCGCGATCACGCACGCACGCACGGGGAAGCGTTGCAGTGCTGAATGGGTAGTCACTGTGACTCAACTGCATGATCAGTGATTTTTCACGGAATCATACCCGCGTGAATTGATGGAGAATTTTAAATAGCTCAGATTGAGGCTGACGAATTACTTGGTAATGTCGCTTGGAATCGACATTCAATTTGTTAGTGGGTTGAAGGAATTGGTAGATGAATTGAAAGTTTAACAAGCAATGATTCACACACACACACAGTTGTTTCTACAACAATGCTCATGACAGGGACAAATAATAGAGCCATTAACGCATTAGAAGCACCTACATTATTTGATTGATTTGACAAAATCTCGACCAAACAGCTTCGTGTGGACTCTGCACCTTCAAATCGAGGTGTTTAGAGGTAAGGCTAGGGCTATATTCCATTCCATTTTACATCATATCAACACGACCGACAGACGGGCGGGCGATAATGAGCGCTATCGGGGCAAGGGCTCCTAATGATGATTATTATACGCTTCACCATCGAAAGGGAATCGTTCGGTACAGTAACCCACCAATCATGTCTAAATTGTAGCCAAATTCATGGGCGCGGGTAAGTAATTTAAAGCTCACATATCGAACGATCGTGCAGGAAACGAATACTCGAGTAATGCACGTGTGCTCTGGTGAAAAAAAGGCTTCCCCTTTCCACCTACAAAACGGTGGGATGATTCCAGGGAAAAGAGCACACTTTTGTTAGCCCACAAGAAAACCCAAGGAAAGCTCTAGCCCGCGCAGAACCTTAAAGGGAAAATTAGAACGAAATCTAGCTCATCTAACATATCCAAGCACGGGCACGATTCCCATGAACGGTGCCGGATGCGAAATAATCGTCAGCATCCTGCGGCCTTCGTGATTTCAACGATCGACGAAGGAAAGGAAAAGCGTTTTTCCTTTTTGTGTGTAGTAATTTGCTTAGTGATTTAATTTAACTTTAGAAAAATGAACCAGTTCCGTTTGGCTGCTTCTCTCTTACCTTGTTTGTCGAGCCGTGATGGTTTTCTTATTCGTTGGATTTTCTTTCCCCGCTTGTGCTTTCCGTTCCGTATGGTTTGTAATTGCACTTTCAATGTATCTCGTTTTATTTTAACGTACAGCGGCGGCTAATCGATCAGCAAACGATCACGCGTTTGAGGTAAAGCTCATTTTCCGTACTTTAGACACACATACACCAGGGTTGTCATGTGACACTGTGGGGTTTTCGTTGCTTCTACCACACAATGCTCGTTATGTTTTATCCGTATATATTTTTTTATCTTTATTGCATCCTGCAGTTTTCCGGCAAATAAATCAGGCGCGGAGTGATTTCGAAATCGAACAATATAAAACGAAACCAACCACAATTCAGCTAGGGGCAGCGCGAATCAAATTTCATCCTTTTGCTTGCGCTTTGTTGTGTGCTGATGCACTTTTTCATACGTAAAACTTTTTAGCATTAAACACACACTCGCACTCAGAAAAACACACACACACGATCACTTCGCGGAGTACGTGAAGTTGCGCAAACAAAAAATTATCGTCACGTTGCACTTTATTTTAAGCGGGCAATTTTCCTCTTATTGCTTTTTTGCAATCTGCTTGCGTTTGCACCAATGCGGTTGAAAAGGCACTGCACTATCGGAAGGCACTTAATATGCGAAAGCGGTTTTATACGGGCGTTTGTTTGCTTTGTTTTTTTTCTCTCTCTTCGTATCACCAATTTGTTGCTTGTTGGATTAAAATGTTTGCACTTTTCTTTGTATTCGTACGCACGCCTTTTTTTTAGTAACATACACCCCAAAACAGAAGGATAATCTTGATCGATGCAGTTTGGGCGGATTATTTCAAACCCGCTTCGATCAGCGTAAGCTGAGCGGTGAACGACTCGCTGCTCTTGCTCTCCCGTGCGGATCACGCTCTCTTTCCTGCTCACAGCCTGGCTCGCGCGTTCGTTAAAAGCATGGAGTAAAATCAAACACAAAAACACAGCACACATTCACACATAGGTACGACCGCTTCACGCACATATCTACACTAGGCGCGCAGAGCAAAACGAGTTTTTCGACCGTTTGTTTCCTGGTACTTCTTGGGCGTATTTTTCTGCTTTTTTTTACTATCGTTTTACGATATATCGCTCGTTTTATTGCCCGTGTGTATTCTTCACGAATCTTTTCTACACACACCCAAGATGTTTGTGTTGTTTTATTCTTTTCAACGTAACTTCGGACGAGAAAGATGCTGCGGAACGCTTGTTATGCAGTATTTGTTTCAGGTGCTTTTGTTTACGGCGTTGGTTCCACCCGCAAGCATCCTCATTGGCGCGCTTTAATGACCGATTGAATCCTTTCCACGATCAACTGGTTTTACTTCGACCGTTCACTGCCACTTGTGAGCCTGCAATGCGGTTGAAAAGCGGCTACACACTATACACAATTTGCAATGGCCACACTATTTTGCAACTGAAGCACTACAATCGGTTTGCATCGGAACATAAGCACGGGATAGTTGTGGCAGATCATTCATTTACTAAAAACTTACAATATGTTTTATTTGTTTCGATATGCCGGCTAAACAAACCGAACTCAACTCAATTCAAAACGGACGCACCTTCGTCCATGCGCTTCGAACGGTGAGAGAGAACTAAACGCGCGCTGTGTCGCACGCTAAATCGTACTGTTCTTCCACACGCATCACTTCTCTTTTTCTTTTGCATCTTTCAAAAATTTGTTTACCTTTGAGGTCTGTGAAAAAAAGTGGTTTGCAAGCCTTCTCGTTCTCTCCAACTGAGTAAGAGCGGTTGTGCAGGGCGTTTGAAAGAGAATTTAGGAGAATTCCCCGTTTCGCTTCCATTTTGTCTCTCGCATAGCGGATTTACAAAAGTTTATTTTGGCCAAAAAGCACGTATTTTCATCATATAATTTTTTATACTTTATAACACTACATAAATATTGTGCTGTTCTAATCAATTTGGGATTGATTCATTTAAATTATTTTAAAATCCATTTGAAACGAGCATTCCAAGAGAATTATAGTGCTATGCGCAAAACTTAAAAGAATGATGATGCTGTCCCTTTGTGATCTCATTTGTGCAGTGTGTACACCGCCAATAAATAGCAAACCAAATCGAAAACGTCAAATAATCTCAACAAACCGCACGTTGTCGTCAAGCTTGCCGGTTGGAACGGTGTTGCACGGTAATAAAGTGAATTTCCAGCATTTATTTCAGAACTGCATTAGCCAACGATGGAACGAAAAAGATTTAATAACAATAAGCGTCGCTTTGGCACTACCAAACATGGTCCGGCGAAGAAATTCAATCATCCCAACGATACCATCCGGACATCATGCATCGCGGAAAAAGACATCTTCTGTACGGAATACGTTTCAAAGCTGGAGGGGTTCCAAGGCGTATTGAAGTCGAGGTTAGTTCTTCATCACGCTCACAGTTTGCACAGCCCATTCTAACTGTTGTCTTGTGATAGATTTTCAGATTTCCACGTGAACGAAATTAGTGCAGATGGCGAAGAAGGGGTTCTAACACAAGTTTCGGTAATACCACCTTGCGACTTGGAGGATGAAAACGTACCACCGGAAGAACAGAAAAATAAATTAGTTCGCTTAATCGAAGCCGACAACGTGAAAAGGATTGAGGAAATAGTCGCAGGCATCGGGGAACCATCGGTAAAGGTTGATGTTACTAACCTGTCGAAGGAAGATCGTACGGCAATACACAACTGCATAAAAGCCGTTTTCGGAGCGGCGGTTGTTGGATCGACCGTAACCGAAGGGGACCGCAAATTGATACAGGTCACAAAGTACCGGAAGATGGAGAAGAAAGATCGGCGGGAGAAATGGAAATGGCCTCATGAGTTTACTTACTTCCTGCTGTACAAGGAAAACATTGACACCATTCAGGCGACGCTTCAGCTTAGCCAAGGCCTTCACTGTTCCGCTTCCGTGCTGACGTACGCCGGGACGAAGGATCGACGTGCTAAAACCACACAGTGGATGTGTGTGAAGACGCGAGAACCGGCACGAATTATACAAGCTGCGCGCAATACTGGGTGCGTCACCGTTGGTAACTTTTCGTTTAAACCAACCGCCCTGAAGCTAGGACAATTGCAGGGCAATCGGTTCCGGATAGCACTTCGGCAGGTAACCGCTAGCAATGAGACGATTAACAGTTGCATGGAAGAGTTCCGCAAGAAAGGATTCATCAACTACTATGGTTTGCAACGGTTCGGGAACTGTGCTTCAGTGCCGACGTACAAAATTGGTATCGAGCTGCTCAAGGGCAACTGGAAGGAAGCGTGCGATTTGATATTGCAGCCGCGCGAAGATGACCACCCATACATGGTGGAGATGCGATCGATTTGGGCCAAAACACACAATCCTTCGGAAGCGTTGAAAAAACTCTCCCCGGCGAATAAATCGGTCGAAGCGTTGCTGTTGCGCCGGTTGGCAAACCATGGAGCAAAGGATTACTTGAACGCTATCGGATATTTGCCGCGGAATGTACGATTGCTGTACCTGCACTCCTATCAAAGCCTGATCTGGAACCGTGTTGCCTCGGAACGCATTCGAAAGTATGGCCTTCAACCGGTGGAAGGAGATTTGGTTTATGTGAACAGCTATGATAAAGCGACCATTGCACAGGTGGAAGCGATGAGCGGTGGCGAAGAAGGAGATTTGAACGCCATTGACGCGCTACAAACCGAACGGAACGACGATGCGGAACAGAACGAGATTAAAACGGAGGATGGTAGCAGTGGTGCGTCAGAAAAATCCTACTTCAAAAATCTTGTACGTCCCCTCACTGCAGACGACATCGTATCGGAACGATACACTATGTTTGATATAGTATTGCCACTTCCCGGGCATGATATAACGTACCCAAGCAATGACTGTGCCCGTTGGTACGAAGAGGCAATGGCTGAAGATGCACTGTCGTCGGAAAAATTGCAGCTCAAATCGAAAAGTCTTTCACTCGCCGGTGCTTACCGGAAGCTATTTGTCCTACCGGAGCGTTTGGAGTGGAAGATTGTGCGTTATATAAACGCAACGGATACACTCATTCTTTCCGATTTGGATAAATGTAACCACGTTCCCGAACCACCGTTTGCTGAATGGGAAGGTGAGTAATGAAAGTGTACCCTTTTTCTTAACAATTCAAAAATTAATCGCTTCCTCGACTTTCCACAGCCAACGAGTCGGCTCTAAAAGCGGTTCTATTGGACTTCCGCCTTCCTACGTCGACGTACGCAACGATGGCTCTACGAGAGGTGCTGAAAACTGACACCTCGTCCAGCAATCAACGAACGTTGGAAAAGTTAGGTCAAGCAGCGGTCGCTAAAACAGAAGAGCTGGAAAATGAAAAAGGATCTTCTCCGCCGGTGCCGAATGCAGACGACGAACCCGAATGTAAAATAGCGAAACAGGACGTAGGCGAATAGTTTGCTTTAAAAACAAACCAATTTAGACTTTTTTTTAGCTTTTGAACATTGTTGTCAAAGGTAATCGCTTTTTTCAGTTATAACGGTATGATTCATATATATTTTATGTTATAAGTTAATCAGATGAAATACAAATAACATCGAAGTGATAAGCAAAATATCGTTTTTCTTTCATCGATTAAACGCTTTTCCACATTTATTCCAAATAATCGTATAAACTTAAGTTTGTTTATGTGTCGTTTAATCGCGGCTTTATGTGTCGTTTAATCGCGGCAACGTATCGGCATCATTCGCGGTTGGAAATTTTGACAGCAGCTGTCTGAATCATCGTCCAATAACAGCAAAGCAGCTAGGCTAATAAAACAGGTTCGAGGGACGCTCCCATTTACGAAACAGAAATTGGCAGCAAAAATGCGTACCTTCATCCTTTTCGTTATAATAACAACTGTCCTGCATTTCTCTACAACGGTTTTGGCCCAAAATTGGGAATGTACAATGGAACAGTACGAATACGCCCCGGAAAAAGTGGATCGATTTTGTGTGTTCCGGTCGGTTGAGTGGAAGAAAGGTAAGCCCGAACCAGAGTTTCCCGCCTCAACGGCAACCAACGTTGCCTTCCTCGATTCCAATTTTGCCAAAATACCGGACCGCGTCTACGACCATTTTCCGCAGCTGGAAATACTGGTGATAAGAAATAGCACTCTCGAAGAGCTGATAATCAAGAACCGCATGAAGATTGTGTATGCAGAGAGCAATAAAATAAAAAGCTTGCGTGTTGAAAGATCGGACTCGATGCTGAAGGAGTTACACATGCGGGGAAATCCCTTAACGAACATCGACACCATTGTGCGTAGCTTGAGAGCATTGGAGGTACTGGATTTGAGTGAAACTTCCGCAATTAACGACGATACAATCGATTTGTCGGTGTTCGCTACGCTCCCCAATCTGACCGAACTGCACGTGAGACGCATGCAGGCATACTACGTCGAGAACGAGAGGCAAGCAACATTGCCAAAGCTGAAGTTGATTGACCTATCGGGTAATCTAATCACACCCAGCAACTTCAGATTTAAAGTGTTCCGTACACTGCCCGCCCTGGAGGACCTGTATCTACGCGACACCTCAATGACCAATCTGATCGTTAGCGACATTCGGGAAGATCTGCCCTCCCTAAAACGGTTCTATATCGATGGGAATGACTTCCGATGCGATCTGCTAGAGGCACTGTTGGAACACTTAAAGGAAAAGGGCATCGAAACGGAAGCCGAATCCCGTGATTGTATACTCGGGTTCGAAAGCATAGAAGGGCTGTGCTGCTTGTCGTACATTAAACCTATGCCACCGGCTAAGCCGAAAAATGACACCGGGCCAACTGGCACTGACGATCCTGCGCCGCCAAAAGATACTGGAACCATCACAACCGATCCGACAAGAACGAACGAACACGTCACCGATAAAACCGTTACTACTAATGAAATCTTGCTGTATGTTGGTATTGCTATTGCAGTATTGGTTGGCGTTGCGATTGTGGCATTTTTTGTATTTAAGCTTAGACAGAAACATCAACCCGTACCGACGCATGATAACAGAATGCCCGAAGAGTTGTAATCATTTGCTTTACTGCCGGCAGAACAAAAAAAGTTTATTCCCGTCTATTTTTCTTCGAATACCAAAAACACCCATGCACGCATTGGAAATGTGTGCCAGGTGAGTGCCTTTTGACAAGCATTACCGTTTTACCTCACGTCCATAAATTACGTAACGCTTTGGAGGGGGTTCGATCTAGCGTTCGATAAACTTCGCACCTGGTGTAGTCCAGTCAGATTAATTCTCTTCGATGTTCTGGCAATTAAGGTTCGCTTAAGGTTCATATTACAAACAATGTGATCTCCCCTGACTAAGGCCAGGCTAGTTAGCATTGTGGCATACGAAAACACAAAGGCCAGGCTAGTTAGCATTGTGGCATACGAAAACACAACACAATCGGGAGCAGCTGCGCTTTTACTCGGGCCACAGGATCGGCCGTTATTGCGTTACTATTGCATCAAATTGTTTTCATTCTGTTTGTTACGTTATGCTTAAAGAAACCTAAACACAAAACATTTGCAATGAATAGTTCGCTTTCTATCAAAATTATCAAATTCAAACGGAAATTCATGATCCAATGAGAGCAAAAAATAGGATTGTTTAATGACTAAGTCTTTATTTTTATGAGAGTAATTTTTAATTTAGTTGTTCACTGATGCATACTTCATTTGATACTTACTTTGGTGTATTGGCGGTACAATGTACAGTTAATAACGAAGCTAAGTAGCGTTTCGTAATTTATGGACAACGTCAAAGTTGAATCTGCATTTGGCGTACACTGCCACGAATCGCGTTGTAGTTGAGAATATTACTAAAAACATACAAGTATTGCAGGAGGGTGCCATTAGCACTGCATTTACCTTTACCAATATTTATGTATTAAAACCACTCGAAATTAATGGATCGTTAACAAAAGTTTTCAATATTTAGTTGTAGATATGTGCAAATGTGTTTTTCTTGTATGGTAGGGAGTCATAAATGAAGCCTTATACCGATACCAAACGAATAAAACATCAGGGAATAAGTTACACATCAGTGCGTAACAGTGACCTTCATAGAAAGAATAAGCCGCTTGTACAAACAAGATTTTGAGATTTTATTTCTTACACTATATTAAAAAATTTGTACAATTTGTGAACTGTTTTTTTTCTTCTTTCCTTTTTCGGGACCACTTTCTACACAATTATTTGATTCAGTTCCATGTTCTTATGGCGCATTCTTATAATAACATTCAAAATATAAGTATCTACAGTATCATTTAGTTTTACAAATAATCACACCCGTGGTGGGAAAGCAACGTTCCAGGGTTATCGAGTCCGGGTCTGGCATAAATCTGGGGGGTCATATAGGAGCTTGCCATGGATAGAATTGTATCTGCATGTGTAGCATCATCCTCACCGGTAAACAGAGGGTACAACTGGGTCCCCATTCATTCGTTTAAATTGCGAGTGTTCATTGTGGAACTATTGAGTTATGCAAGAACACTGGACACTTTCTATATGTTTTTTTTATCAGTTGTCAAATTGAAAATAAATATGATTGTGAGGAGACCTTTTAGGGGGCGGTCCGGGGGAAGAAGCATTATTGCTGCTATAGCACGACTTATTGAGCGCATTGCAGGACAGCATTTCACTCGGAAGTTGCTTCCGATACGCAGGACTTCTAATACGAACTAAAATCTTTTTTTTTAATCTTACAATATAGTATTAAACAGAAATAAATTATTCCCCTTCGTTGCTTTACGAATGAAGTGCATTATGTACAACCGGATTAAGAACAATCTACAGTCCATTTAACTAAGCTACACCTTCAACGCATTCCCTCTAAAGACGGCTGCTGCGGTTGATACTCATTCGTCCGACATGGATAGTTCCTCGTGAAAATGGGGGTACCGTTCCGTGTGTTTCTTCAGTATGTGATGCACCCAAACGTATTCCGAGCCGAGATATTTATTGCACAGATCGCACTGCAGCATCGTAATGTGTCCATCCTGCAGAAAGAAAGAAAAAAAGAAAACCCATTAAATCACTAGAAATGGCACGCACAGACATATCCAACTCACCGCATTGTTTTCCTCATCCATTAGCTGTTCGCCATTGGAGTGTGTGTAAACCACGTGTTCCACCCAACCGTCGGACGTGTTAAACCGGGCGCCACATATTTTACAGCTGTACACCGACCGAACCTTAAGCTGCAGGTGACTTCGACTCGTCGATTGTATCGCATAGCTTTGCTGGCTAGTGCGCCGTTCCGGTCTGCTTGAATGGGGGGTCTGAGATTTTGGTTGCTTCAGCACGGCTTGTTGGATACGTGTGGCGGTGGACGGTACTGGCTGAAGTGTACGTCGAATGTTGGGTGGTTTGGTGGCTGCTTGTACCTTGACGATCGGTTTCACCGGTGTTACTGGTGTTTCTGGTTCCAATCGTTCCTCCTCATAGAACGGGGAGCTTTTTTGTGATTCCACGTCATGCGGGCTGCATCCGTTCACGATGCCATTCTGTTCTATCCGATCGTTGTGGTTTATGTTTTCCATTTCCGAGATCGTTTCAGGTTCGGATGTTGGTTCCGGTCCCGGGTCCGGTGTTATCGCAGCAGGGAAAGATACAGTGCTTGCCGAATCTCCATCTACAATGCTGCCCATATCGAAATCGGTGTCACTGTCAAAGTCCGTGTCGATGTATTCCGTCCCAAAATCTTCGTCTTCATCTTCATCATCCACCGTCAAATCGTCTTCATCTAAAAGATCCTTATCATCATCATGACCGTTCCCATCCACTTCCTCACCAGGGTTATTTTCCGTAGTTTTGTCAGTATCCTTTTCGCTCTTTGCTTGTTCATCATTCTCCTCTCGTTTGTTGTCCTCATTTTCCGTATCCGATCGCAGCAAATCATACCCAATGTCGGACGATACTTCCGATTTGACCGATTCCTGATCGCTTTGGTGCCGCGGTTTCTTCGCTTTTTTGGTCCATTTTTTGCGCCTCTTTCTTGACCGTTCGCTTCTCTCGTCCGTATCATTGGTCGAATCATTCTGCGATAAAGCGATCACCGTTACCGGTGAGGATGTTGACGAACGTTCCTCGTCGAAGGCGGATGACGCACCAACGTCGTCATCCGTTGTGTTTCTCATACCGCCAGCCTCGGAAGGCGGCTGTTGGTTCCGTTCATCAGCAAATTCTGCCACTTCTTCGCTCCATACACCGCGTATTCTGAGTATATGGGCGCACTGTAGAAAATCCCCCATCAGATCCTCCGCCACGGATGCTTTGCCCGTGTACATGAACTGCAGCAAAAGCTGCATTACGGGTTGCGAAATGTCTGGCTGAAGGCATACGGTAAGCGGGTTCCCGTTTGTGTTGGGCTTCAGCGCTCCCAGGACGTTGGAAAAGAACTGTTGAACAATGTGGAAAGGTTTAGCATTGGAATCGTGTTATGCGCAGCATATTGTATTACCTCACTAAAGTTTGCCAAAACCATCCGATGGGCTGGCATCACACACGTGACACCTTCGTGGCATGTTATGAGCATAACGTCCGCATACAGCTGATTGCTGAAAATAGAAGATTGGTTAGAGTATGTTTTTCCTCAACTAAAAACAATCTGCAATGAGCTGCTTCACCTGTATAGTTGGCTCAAAAAGTCCTCGATAACTGCTTGCCGAAAGGAGGACTTAAAATGGAACACTTGGTTGGATTGCTTTTTCGACTTTTTTACAATAGATCGTTCTAAAATGAAAGAGCATAACCATACATCCAGATAATAACGCGCAAAGTACACCCGCTCAACACAAACGTACCATCATCATCTATAAACGAAACTGTATCCAAATCGCTACCTTGCTGGTCGGACTGTTTTGGAACGGATTGCTCCGGCTCTGATTGTTCCTGCATTTCTGCGTGCTCTTCGCTTGATCGAGCTGGTTCTGCATCTTTCCGGTCGGGAAATTCATCGACCGTATTTTCATCTTCGTACTGTGCGGCATCGGAATATTCTTCTTGATCAGGCTGATGAACGTCGACCGAATCTTCATCCGGCTCCACCTCCTCGTACTCGATGTCTAGCGAATTTTCTTCCAGTTCAAATTGTCGCTTATATTCTCGCTGTTTCCTTTTCCGGTTGGACGCGTCTCTTTCAATCGTTTCCGCCATGACGAGATCGAGATCGAGATATTCGGACATATCGTACACCGGGGGACCCAAATTCTTGAAGCGGACTGGAGCGGTATACTCGAAGAATCTCGCTATCTTGCTATACAAGCTCCACTGCGATGGAATGCCAGTTCGCAGCACCTCGCTAGCTTCCTTTCTGCAATGGACAACAACGCAATTGAATCGGAATGCATGCTTCCTATTGTATATGAATCATGAAACAACCATTACCTAAACTTTCCGCTCAGGTTATGTATGCGACCTCGCACCTGTTTTACGTTTGCATCAGAACATCCCTCTTTTTTGAGATCTTCCACAATCATTTCGTAAATTTCTTCATGGCCTCGACCCGTCTTGAGATGCTGGTAATGTTTCTCCCACGCCGCTACTAAAAATTCGAGCTGGACGACGGTCCAACGATTTTTTGTTCTAACAACACGGCGCGACATTGTTGTATCGCAGTACTGTTAACGGAAGTTTAACGATTGAATATAGTAACAACGTTGGTATTTTCGCTAATTATCGGAGATCCGTGAAACATAAACAAATAGTAAATAACGCTATTCCGCATACTTTTTTGACAGTTGCGACAAATCATAACAACGCATAGAAGCTCCGTGGACATTTTCGTGACATTTTAATTAATGAATTAAAAAATATTGACATTTCAAAAATTTGTTTTATAAATTTCTTTAAATTGGGAGAAAAATATATTACTCACAGAGAAATTTTATTAGTTTCATAAATTATCGACATTTGCTAAATTATTTACAGCGATGAACACGTGGTTATAAACGAAGCCATGGTTTTCAAATTCCAGCCAACTCCAACGGTTTTAATTCCTTGAGCTGAAGTTAATAAAACGAAATAACTAACTGTGATATATTTCGAATTCTTCTATCAATATTCACCTCGAAGTTGTTACACAATCTGGTTAACAAACTATCGACTTTGAGTTCTACCGTCTAATGAAAAAAAGTCGAAAGAAAGGATAAATCATTATCCAATAATCAGATAACTATGGAGGAGAATTTATGGGTGGTCATGGGTAAACTCAAAGGTCAAACAATGATTCCGTTGAACGAAAGACGATGCCCGAAACAATTCCCGGACAAAGCTACAATATTAAACGTACGTACTGAGAACCAAATCATTGCTGTATTTCACATCGCAACAGAAGTAAATCGTATATCGTGAATTCATTAAAACGTATATTTCGACATGTGCGCAAATGTTTCTGCTCTATGCTCTATGTTTATGTTCTACTACAAGTCCTTAATGCCTAATGTTGTATAATTTCCTACTCGTAACTTCTTTTGTAGTTATATCTGCACCTTGCTTCGCAGCAAAGTTACTAATATTCAAGAAGTAACTGTCATAGCCGGTAAAAAAACGGAAAGGGTAAAATAGAGTATATCATAAAATTGTTCAATCGAGGTTATCGTTTTTGTTCTCCATCCCGCCCGAGACGCCATCTCTCCGTGCAGCCCGGGCCCATTCGTGAGTATCATTAGTCAGCCGAGCTTGATGATGCGATGGAACGAATTTTGCTAATACTGGGCATCAGCTCTTCTGTTAAGAGAATGTATCATGCAAATGAGGGAGGTTTAATGATTTCACGTGGAAGTAAACTTATCAATATTCTCCTTACCAGAAAACTGGGCCATTTGTTGCTGTAGCTCCGCGGTACGATCGTTGTGCACCTGCAGAACATGCTGGGCCCAGTCAACCGCTGATGTAAAGAACTTCCCGCAAAAGTCACAACGCATGTTGTTTAGTGGCGTTTCCTACAGGTAAAGAAAAAATAAAGAAAGCAGTTATACGATCTGTTTTTGTTGCAATCAACCCATTGCATTGCGTATGCCATGTGAAGACCATCGTTTGCTCACTTCTTCGGCCATCCTGTTCCGTTTGCGCATTACTTCCGTGGCGTCACCATGGGAGCTGATGATGTGCTGCAGCAGATGGTCGGTGTTCGTAAAGCACGAGCTGCACAAATCGCAGCTCAGAGAGGGTTCTATTGGTTGTTGCTGGTGCGATGAGTGAGACTGTTCCGGCAGCTGCTGGCGATCATTTTCCGGCCCTGGTCCAACCAACAGCTGGGGTTGTGGCTGGTGCTGCAGCGAGTAATGTTCCGTTGCCTGTGAGGTTTGTGCCGATGGTTTAGGTTTCCCATCTGCTGCCAGCTTCGATTTGACCGCCTCTTCCGGGAGTATCATAACATCCTCATCCGAATCATTGTCATCGTCCAGATCGTCCCATTCGGTCGGTTCTTGCTTCACATCCGAGAGACTGCTGCTGAACAGTGCGGCCGCACCGTGGGCCATCGCACGCATCGAACTAGCGTGCAGATCGCGCTGGATAGCCGCTATAGCAAGACGCTTCTGCTCATCCAACGCGTCCAGCGCGGACGTACCCGAATCGGAAGCCATCTCCGTCTGCAGATCGGATGTGAGGGTCGATCGGCCCGCTACCGGACGGCTTGGTTCGCTGCTTTCCTGCGATGAGGTACCTGGTTGGCGATAGTGCATCTTGCGAGGTTCAGCACCCGGCGCTCGACGTTTGTTGCCCATGCTCGAGGATTGTTGCTGCTGGCTTCCCGTTCTGCTCTCACTCCAGAAGCCTCGAATTTTCAACAGCTCGCCGCTGCGCAACACATCGTCCACGTTGTACTCTGGTACGGATGATTGGCCGGTGTACATGTACTGCATCAGTATCTGCATCGTCTGGTGCGATATGCTTCCCGGCAGCACAATGTACGTGTTGGAGTTTTGCGGCACGTTCAGTTTGTCGAAAATGTTTGCAAAATACTGTCGGTAGAACACAGCACGATCACAACCAAAGAAAGGTTAATTAACGATGCACAACATACTTACCATACTGAAATTTCCCAGCACCATTCGATGAGCTGGAATGGCGAATGTTTCACCATCGTGACAGGTTACCAGTGTTACATCTGCGTAACGTGGGTTGCTAGTTAAATACACAGAATTTTTGGCATGTTAAATAACTGTGCACGATCAACATGAATTGAACGCTTGGCCAGTATACTTACAAGTACAAATCGGTGAAAAAGTTGTCAATATTTTCGTGTCTGTAGTTGCATTTCAGCTGGTACACCTTAGTTTTGCTCTCTGGTGTCTCTGAAGGAAAGATTTCGATGGTAAAAAGGGTAAAAGAATGGTCAATTTCACTAATTTTCTCACTTTGCAGCTTCATACAGGTGTTGTGAACTGTGGCAGCACTATATAAATATTATAAATTTCATTTACTTCTTCATGTTTGTGAAACATTTCGGAATTTCCATAAAACTCATCCCAAACGCGATGTATCGCATGCGGATTGGACAAATGTCGCAACAAAACAGCACAGCAATTCATGTCTTCTATGCTTCCCTACACATAGAGGGTCATTAAATATGGCCCCTACCTGCACCACTTCAAGACACGAGGGGGACACCCCTTTCCACTTTATGCTCACCTTCCATGCTTTCCTCCTGCGTTTCGACCGTTTCATCCAGTCCGCCGGCATCGTTGCTTAGGATGTTGTGAATCTTGTTAAACAGTGGCCAACGCGACGGCGATCCACCGGACAGCGTCAGCATCGATTCCTTTCTGTGAAGTGAAACGCAACCGTACGCAAGACACCAATCGTGACATACACGCATCCGCACCGCTAGGTTAGAACGTGGGAAAGTTCGCGTGCCAGAAACGGGATAATTACCTGTACTTGGCGGAAAGGTTATTGATCCGGATCCGAATGTCTTCCACCGTAACCTTGCACCCGCTCTTCTCCAGCTTGTGCTTCATCTTCACGAAGACGTGGTCGTTCCGTCGGCACGATTTCAGCTCACGGTAATGCTCGGCCCACAGATCGATGAGCAGTTCGATTTTGGAAATCGACCACCGGTTTTTCTTCTTCTTATACATCTGGCTGAGCTCCATTTTCGGCTGCAGTACGTCGCGGTTCGGCTTTCTTTCACACTTTTAATGCTCGTTAATTATGCTTCGATTTTTTTTTATGCTTTCCCTCTCTCCTCACGGCTGTTCTGCGTCCTCTTTCATTGCCAAGAACCAAGCGTTGCTGCAACATAAACAAAATCTATGGTGTGTGACAGTTGGTGAATGCCAAGGTGATGATAGTTCAAGCCGCGTTTCCATAGCCACCTTGGCTGTATCTGCACACAACGTGCCGTCGCTAGTTGAAATCGCGCATTGTTTATCATTTCGCAGAATAACTCGACTAGAAGTCGTAAAATTGTTGAAAAAATTAGAATTTAGGAATATTGTGATGAAACTAACAATTTATTTGTGACCATTTTCCAGGCCGTGACCCACAAGTGTGTTGTGCTGTTTGTGTACCGCAATGAACAAAAGAAAAATTCGGGGAACATTTAACTTTGAAAAGGAAATCAAAACATCATTCGCACTAATCTAGAGAACCGAAAGAATAGAAAACAACGAATCCGATAAAAAAGTTGTTTATCGGCTGAGTTATTTATCGTAAGTAATACTTTTTTTGTAATGCATGGATTGAATTAGCCTAACCTAGTTCTGTTTTTGCAGAGAGCCGAACACATTGAAATCACCATCAATATTATTTTCTTCCTGGAACAAGCTGATTGAGCTGATTCCATCCTCCGACGATGATGTACTCCAACCTTTTTTATGATGGAAACATGGGTCGAAACAGAACCCAACTGATGGAGGTATGCTTAATATGCTTTAAAAACCAATTCTCACACGTGTTTTATTATGTCTCACGGTTTCAAATGATGGTGCAATGTTTACCCTCCGGTAACTTTAGTGTCCGCTGGCGCGCGAACGCGTCATGAGCATAATTATGCTCTCATTCGCTGCGCGCTAGCAAACATAAACGTGTGAGAACTGCGAGAGACAAACGCGGTGGAGCATCTTCGATGCTTCTCTGTTGTTTGTTGTTATACCACCCCTCGAGCGAACCGCGATCCTTGGCGAGCAGTACCCGAGTCCTGGGCCAAACAGTGTGTTTTTGCGGTGCAAAAGGTGGCTCCACCCATGCTACAAACGTCAGATGAAAAGACGTCATTTTGTGGTCTTTTCGTGGTCGAAAAGACCACAAAAAGACGACTGTATAACACCTGAAAGGACCAACTGTCATGGCAGTGCCAAAGAAGTACCGCTGCAAAAAGTGGTTGCCGCTGCAAAAACGTATTTTTCCTGCGGCTTTTTTGTCACTTTTTTTCCTGCGGTTTTTTCTCGCCC
>KB663721.1:10292250-10444136 GCA_000349025.1 Anopheles minimus
GATATGCTCTGCAAGAAATTAGCAGTCTTGTTGTATTTACGTAAAAATATACGCTTTTTCTCGTTTGATGTTGTTATTGCTTGCACTTTCTTCTTCTTCTTCTTGAGCTTCGGTATTGGCATGACAGCCAATACAACAACAATTCCGCCAAACAGCTGGCCCAGGTACCAATAACAACAATATCAATGTGCACGGTTGCTGCATCAAAACAGAAAATTGACGAAAACTCTTTTAAAAATGAATGGAATAGATGTGTAAAATTATGACTTAGATTTTAAGTATAATTTCTCGTACATTTTACGCTAATTATGAGATGAAAAAGCTTGAACAGCACGTGAACTCTTTGATTTAGTAATGTAAACTAAAGGATTCGGTCTTTTCGTGGGCTCTTTGCAGGATGGGCAGTTTAGGCGGGACTACCGCACGATTGTTTCGGGCGCTTGTGCTTCCTGTTTGTGTAGGCGGAACGGTGACAAATTTCGCTTCAAATCCGTTGTTCGTCCGGGTAGATTTACTGGCATGTAAGTGATTTGGCTATTTGTGTTGTGTAAGATGCTCGCATTTCTTACTCGCGAATGGAAACTGATTAGGGTACCAGATTGCCCTTAACATTGTGCATCATTAACGGATCCACACACGGATGATTATTTGATGCGATCATCTTCAAAGCATCCGATGCTTTCAACTGTCCGGTGCAAAAATGCATAAGAATGTGCATAAAAGTTGGAAAGAAAAGCTGTGCGTGTTGAAGGCGGCACACTTCCATACCACACTTCGCTGTTAGTTTATAGCTAATCAATTTATCGATCTACGATGATGGCTCACTGAAAGTGTAAAAGGCGTGGGAAGCACGGATTTGTTCCCAATTCAATCCTTTATCTGAACGATTCCAATTGCGAGGAAATTATCGGTAATTCTAAAACATTAAACACGTTTCATAGAATTTATATTAATTAAGTGGATAAACTATTCTTAAGCTGGCAATTCAATGCATATGGAGCAATTGCTTTAAACCAACAAAGCTTTTGCATTCTTGCTGAGATTAAACTAGTTGTACTGTTCGCATACGCAAATGTAATCACGTAAGCAAATAAACGGGTGTTGAAAAGTTTTGTGCCCTTTGCCATATCGTAGCAGCGAAACGTCCGCGTTCGTAATGCGTCAGATGAAAGTAATCGATATTCAATCGATATATCGATCGGTCGTAAGTCGCGAGACTGGCGCTTCGTAGGCAAAGTTGCTGCTAGTGTTCGGGTGTATGGGATGTTTATGTGGTTGGAGGTATTTTTCATCAACCGGGTCCAAACAGGGTTTCTAGTGCTTTGATCGTGCGCGATTGTTGATAACGATGTGGGAAAATGAGGGGTTGTTTGTTTAATCAATTGTATTCAGTGAAGAAGAATTTAGAGTCGAAATGCAAGGGAATTCGTGGTGTTGTTTAGTCAATGAAGATATTCAATACGGTGCATTTTTCAATGAAGTAATATTGTAGTTCCGGCTGGTTGATGCTACAATAATGATGTAGAAATTTAAAAGTATAGAAAATAGACGCTATTACTGTTCTCTGCCTATGTTGTGAATTAGGAAACATTCGGTACCGTTGAGTTTCTTTTGTATGATCAAATAGAATACCTGATAACAGTGATGGACTAAGCCCTTTCATCGGTAATTATCTCGTTGAATTTGGATCTGACGAAAAGTGTCGTGACGAGAGGGGGTTAGATCCAGCCTCAACCGTATTCGGAACTCTCAAATAAATAACATATCCTATCGGAAGTAATAACCAACGAATATTTAAGCGATTAGTACCACTAATTCAGATTACGCGACAATATTACTCCTGCATGAGTCACCACTCTTTGCAAGTTCGGGGACCCTTCCGATCTCGGAACCCCATCGCCGTTTAGTCCACTTTCCGTTAAATTCACCACCGTGGTTGGTAGTATATGTACTAATCAACAACACACCCGGTTTCAAGGGAGATGCTGTAGTATATGCTTTTTATTTACAGTATGATCAGTTATCATGATGAGCAAAATGTTCTTAAAGGATTACTGTGTAATCTTACATGAGATTATGGGTTGATAAGATACACAACGCAAGAAAATTTTACACAACTCAGTTTTGGAATCCATTTATCATAAAAAACTACAATAATTCTGATAATTTACGATTATTGTGCTAAGAACTGAAGGAAAAATTTCCAAAAACATGGAAACCTATTAAAACGTAACGGTAAAAATTGGAAACAAATTATTTTAAATTTGGCTGCTCGATTAGCGCTACTCGAATAGTTTCGAGCAGCAAGGTGTGTATAGACATTTGCAAATGTCAACGAACGTCAGTGTTATTGTTTTGATTTGCAAATGCTGTGCAGAATTGGTTTTATTGCCAATCTAAATTCTTCGTAAAAAAGTTGCCGAAAGTAATTGTTGAACATTTATATCGTGGACAACAAGGACCACTGCAAAGAGGTTAACATTTTCTTGGAACCTTATATTGGAACCATTGCTGACGAGTGATTGTCGATTCAAGTAAGGAAAATCGATATTCTCTAGGATTCTGTATAGTGAGGTTCCCAAAACATTCAATCATTGTGAGGACTTGTTAAAAGGAAATGGTCCTAATGCTTTACAATGCTTGGAATAAGTGGGAATATTCTGTAACCGGTTCCTAGCAGAGCTCACACTGATCCCGTTTGTCATTTATCCAGATCGTTCTGCAGCAATGGCCGCTTTGAATCCACCTGCCTATCACTGCATTGTCTGTACGTTGACGAAAATTCCGTTCGCATCGCTGAGCAAAGAAAGTCAACAGAAAATTGTACGGAATGGGCGGCCAACAACACAAATGCCCAACCTGACATCCCGCTGTTTGAATTCGCTAAACCTGCACGCAACGGACTGGATGACGGGGTGTGACCGGGAACGTAAGCTTTACTGCTGGCCCTGTCTACTGTTCAACACCTCCGAATACGACGTGTGGGGCAAGCGGGGATTTTCCGATTTCTGTCGGCTAGTATCGGCACGGACAGAGCACACGAAAAATGTGTCGCACCATGCCAAAAGCAAAACGCTCAAACTATGGATCGAAACGGCTAGCGATCAAAGTGAAAGCAGTGGTGAGGAGGATGTCGAGTGTATACCGGAGCTTGACTTCCTGAACATGTCCGCGTCCGAGCTGGATGAGGAGATCGACGTCAAGCCGAATGTGGAAGCGTTGAATGCGAGCCTTGCTTTTTCGCAAGGCCTTGGAGTGACACCGGTAGTGGACCTATGTGAAGCTGCGAAAGATGGTAGCGGTGTGGTAACGCATTTTGAACCTTCTGCTATCGTGGTGGATTGTGAGGATGATAACCAGAACGAACCAGAGGGACAAACCGACCTTAGCCAGGCAAGCAATACTTCATCGAGTGCCGTTGTAGGACGAAGGAAAAGCATTTCGTTCGTGAACGAATATGCACGAATTTACAGTACGTACATGGGATTTGGAAGGGTTTGAGTGTGGCAAACGATTATTTCTATCAAAATAATACAACGTTCTAATGTAATATAGCTGCGGACGTATACAACATTCTAATTGTGTGTTACTGTTGCGTCTTATCTTTCAGAGAAGGGACAGCACGATACTGCTGGTGAAACCATAATGTCCCACACGATACAAACCGGTGCGGAAAAGTATCAGCTAAAATGGCACTCACATTATCAAAACATGAACGTGTCCCTTTCGAATCTCTACAAGTGAGTTTTGTTCTAGTGTAAATATGGTATGATAAACTGATTGCTTATTTGTGTGTTGTTCCAGAAATGATCGTTACGCGGATGTTATGCTTCTAACATGCAATGGAGATGAGAACTACACGATACCTGCGCATAAACTAATACTTGGCACTTCCAGCTTGGTAAGAATTTACTAATCAAATGGAAAAGACACGAACGATTAAAGTTTTTGCTCTTTTTGTCTCTTTTACACAGTATTTTGCAAACATTTTTGACAAAAACCCCGTTCCATTGAACGCGGTCACGTATATAGTGCTTCCACCTGATCTGACCTACCGCTCAATGCAGATTCTCATTCAGTACATGTACACGGGCGAATCGACCGTCTCGACGGACATACTGAATGAAGTTCTTCGTGGAGGAGAGATACTGAAAATTCGTGGCCTCTGGAGAAACGAATGCCCGAAACCGCCCGGTAACGAGGGTTTGCATAGTGGCGGTAGCAGCAGCAAAGAACAACACGCATCGATTGATGGATGTTCCGGACGGTTCGTTAGTCCCGTCACCGTTACGATACCTCAAGCAACTCAAGCACCATTTGTACCGCATCATGTACTTCCACCTTCCACTGCGGCGCCGCTAATACACGTGAAACGCGACATGGCCATCGACCCGGGAGAAGTGCGGCGTCATGTGAGCGTTGGCGATGGAACACGTGCCCGTTCATTTTACACGATAAAAAATCAAGAAAACGTAAATCAGATTGCAAATGAGAATGCGCCACACGTTTCGTCACACGAAGCGAGTGAAAATCTCCGGAAGGATCGGGAAAACCTGCAACAAACGGAAACGTCTACACCGGGGAGAGTTATACTGTCGAGTACGGGTAATACGGGCAACAATTGTGTGGTGAATCCAGCCGGAGAACAAGCCACATCCACCATGCCACAAGAGTTAAACTTTCTCGACGTGAAAGCCGAACCAGTCGAGTGGAGTGATCTTCGCGCGGGTGAACTAGCGATGCCCGGAAATGGCGATACCTTGGATGCACCCCGCAATCAAGAGCACAACAAAAACGATGAAACTCCAATCCCACCGAAGCAGATTAAGACGGAAGAATGTCACAGTTCGTCTGCGACAGAAAATTCGCACTCTTCGTCTTCATCCACCGTACAGCCAACGTACTCTCCACTTACTTGTGAGCTTTGCAGCGAAACGTTTACCATTCCCGGTGAATGGGTGCGGCATATCGAGGGCCATAGTGAAACGTCACAAACGCTCCCAAAACGAAGGCGGCGTGCAGAAGAGGTAAGCAAGGTTTTTTTGTCTTAAACTTGAATTCTATACTGATTTATTTTTTTCATTTTTAGTCCGAAGCTACAGATGAAACGGCCGCATTACGATGTGATTTGTGTGCAACGTTTTACGTAACTCCCGCCGATTGGGTACGGCATGTACAGAATGCACACACCGAATCAGAACTGGCAGCGTGTAACAAGCGTGCAAACCGGACGACTCGTGGACGAATAACGTCCATTACCCAGCATTCTCCGACTGCTGCACCGACGACAACCACACCCAGAGCAGCAGTAGCGGATGGTACACAGTCGGAAAAGCACTGCAATGTTTGCAATAAATCCTTCCCTTCCTATGCCAGCATGGCCATTCATAAACGAACCCATACCGGTACGTACGAAAGATATCGCCAATGTACGATGGTATAAATCATGGCTTAATTTTTGTTTTCAAGCAGGCGAAAAACCATTCTGCTGTGAAATATGTAACAAGGGCTTCACCGTGAAATCGAACCTCATACGGCATATGCGATCCGTACACAACCACGCCGGATGCCAACCAGCATCACCACACTCCGACCAGGACAGTGAAAACTCCGAGTGAAGTGTGAATGTACGACTACTTAAGTAAATTATCCGCTGTTTACTTGGGTGGTATTTGGCTTTATGTTTGTAAAGTAATTGTGCTTCTTTTTTAACTATTCTTAGATGTTGATATTTAGATTTAAGTATTATTCGATCTTTGAGTAATTATTAATGAGATCTTAGATTATACTCTGGCATCATAATGTAAGAATATTGTTTCAAATATTCTGCCTAAAATTTCGTAGTAATATAAATCTACCTGCTGAACGTTTTGCGTACTTTATTTAATTATTTGGGATGTTTTTCGTGTGGAAGAAAATATTGAATTTACTTTTTTTTTACTACTAATTTTCATTTAAAAATATGAAAGAATGGTAATTTGTGTGCAAAAGTTATTCAGCAACTGGGTTGCTGAATTACCCCAAAACTGTGGGTAATTTAAAACGTACGGCTTTGGGTAGTTGGGTAATGGATGCACTTTCCGAACTGTCATCGCATGCTTTGTGATCCGGGCGCTACCGCTCTCTATATACACCTTGGCCGTGCCTAGTCCATTATCTGCTGTCAAGGCGCGTTATTTACCAAAAATCGAGAAGGTAGAAAAATCCATCTTTCGGCAAAGAAACGTAATCCAATTCGCTCGTGACTAGTTCGATTTCATCACTCTACTGGTTGTGCGCATGAAAACGGTTGTTTTCCACGAGGGAAACCTTAGCAACGCGAATTCGAAGAAGAAGAAAAGTGTGTTGCCATCAGGCCTTCGCTTTGTTGCGACAGCGGCGGTGGTTTTTCCTGCGTAGTTAGCAAGGGTTGGCGTGCCATCTTTGTTTTGGCCCTGTGAAACCTTGACCATTTGTACCCGTTTTCGCTGGCTGGCTGGATGCCGGAATCCGGAGCTAAAAAATGAGTAAAACGTACGAGCCTCAAATAAAATGGAGGGTCAACGAGGTCGAGGATCTGGTTGCAAGCATGAAAGAACGTAAGTATGACAATGACGCCGTAGCGCGCGGGGCAGAACAAACCCCAGTGGTGATTTGGAGGAAAAGTGTAAATCTGTCGACGTAACACACTGTCGATAACGTGGTGAATGTGTGTTTTTTTTAATACGTGCATTTCGTGTTTTTGTTCCAGGCGAACTTTTAACGATATCGGATGGAAAGAAAAGGCGTTCGCTAGAAGTGTTCTCGGTGGTAAGAAGTGATCTGCAGCGGAAGGGCATTTTTCGCACGGAGGAACAGATACGCAAGAAAATGAACGAGCTGCGGAAACAGTACTTCGAGGCCAATCGATCGGAGACGGAAAATCGTTACGAGCTGTGTGAACATTACGATGCATTACACGATCTGTTTACGGATGCGCAGCGTAAGCTGGACAAACGGACAGAACGTTCCAGGACCCGTAGCAAGCGTCGCCACTCGCAAAATGGTCAAGACGTTCCGGCACCCACCCAATCGAACGCATCGAAATCACATCGGCGAAGCGTTAGTGGCAGCAGTGTCTGCAGTAGTGCGCACAGTTCCAAACATAACGGTTACGAGCAAAATCATCATCCTACGCAGCCACAGCAGCAGCAGCAGCAGCCGCTGCAAAATGGTGGTGAAGTGCTTCACAACGGTAGCAGAAGGAATCATTCGCCGGAACAGATGGTACCGGACAAGTTTCACCTAAAACAATCTGCGTATCAGCCCAATTTGAACAATTCGCTTACTAATTTGTGCAAGTGAGTAATGATGGATGATGTGATTTTTTGAGAAAATCTTTCGTGAGCCCACACGGAAAAGGAATGGGATCTTTTCCCCCGGCCGCACAATCAACCACGCAACGAGCGCAACATTCAATCAATCAACAATCAATTTTTCTCACTATTTCCCAGAAACGATCGGTACGCCGATGTGATGTTGTTGGTTTGCAATGACGATGATAGCATTGCAATTCCGGCCCACAGGCTCGTGTTGGGAACGTTTAGTCCGGTACGATTTCCATTGCCATGATTCGTTCATTGGCGTGATTTTGATGCATGTTTTTTTCTTTTCGTTTTAGTATTTCGCTAACGTGTTCGAGAAATTTACATTTGTACCGTCGTCGCCAATCGTCTATGTCGCGCTGCCACCGACGGTAACGCGCGCTGCCATGCAGTGCTTGTTGCAGTACATGTACACGGGGGAAGCGATTGTCCACTCGCAAACGCTCGACGACGTAATGATGTGCGGTGAGTTCCTACGGATCAGTGGATTTTCGGCGAAAAAGGCTAGCAGTATGTTGAAGAGCCACCAGGGATTAGTTTCGGTGCCGCTGGTTACCGTCACGAAAACGATCAACATGGACTCATCGCTTCAAAGCGAGGCTAGACGGGAAAGTTCTACGCCGGTAATAGCGAACATAACGACACGTGCTTCACCGCCCACACCGGTCCCGATGACGATGCGGCCCTATTATGATTCTCAATCACCACCCCGGAAAATGGCTCGCCATTATGAACCGATGCAGCAGTCAGCACTCTTTCAACAGCCCGACTATTCACTGACGCATCAGGCCAAAAGAGATATGCAGCAGTTGCAGCAGCAGAATTTACAGCGGGCAATGTATCAGGAGGAGCTGTTAGACCAGCAGCTAATGCAACAGGCACAACGCTCACAAATGCTGCCCCAGCGCCAGGCACAGTTTACCCATCAACGGCAGCTGCAGCAATATCAGCCGCAAGAGATGGCGGATGATCTCTTCCAACCGATGCCGACACTGCGTCAGCAACAGCAACATCTTATGATGCAACCGCTGCCGTCTACAATGTTACAGCAACGACAAATGCAGCAGCGATATCACCCGCAACAGCTGCAACCGCTAGATATGGATATGGTACAGGATCTAATGCAGCCTCAGCTGCAGACGCTCCAAATTCAACGTCAAAGTCAGCAGCAGATGATGCCAACGCAGCAACGTCAATTGCATTCGCTGCAACCGCAGGCACCGTTACCGGGCGATATGTTCGGGCCAGTATCCCGACAAGCGCAACCCTTGCAGCAGTTTGCTCAACAGCAGGGACAGTTAAAGCAACAGAATGTATCACTGCTTCAACAACCACAGCGACAAATGGTGCAAATGCCGCAGTCTGCTTCACAACAACTACAACGACAACGGATGCAGTCCCAGCAGGTGCAAAATGAGTATCAACCCGAACAGCAGCTGCAAGATGATCCTCAAGTTTCGGAACAGCTGGAGGAATCGCAGGAGTTGCTGGAACCTCCGCAGCAACCAAAGCAACGCCAACCGTCAACACAATTGCAACAATCTCAGCAACCGCTACAACAAAGGGGTTTGCCTCAGCGTTCAGTGCCATCGCAGCAAGAATTGCCAGCACGCCCAGAATTGCTTGAAACGAAGGTGCTGCTCGAACCACAGAGACCGTCACAAACGCAGGACGATCTGATGGAATCGCAGGAACTGCTCGAATCACAGGAACTGTTAGCACCACAGCAAACTCGACCTGCACAGCAACAGCGGCTACCCCTTCTAATGCAACGTGTGCTACAGCGACAGAAAATGCAAGATGAGGTTATAAAGCCTCAGGAGCTACTTGAAACGCAGGAACTGCTAGAGCCACAAAAGCCACGGGAACCGCTCAAAAGAGCACCACAACAGTCGGAACTAAAGCCACAACAGCAGCAGCAGCAGCAAATTCAACGATCGAAGCAACCGTCACAGCAGCAACAGCCAAAGCAACCGAACCAGGAACGTCAGTTGCAGCAGCAAAAAACGCAGATAAAGGATGCCGTGCACGCAAAACCCTCGGAACCGGAGCCGGTTGCGAAATCCTCCAAAGAGCGGGTTCCGAAGAAAATATTAAACGATTCAACACCGACTGATGACGATGACGGGCCGGAGGAGACAAACGCCGGACCGGTGAAGGAGGGCAAAGGTGAAACTCAGCACGATAAGTCGCTGGACGACAGCGTAAACACGAAAAGTGATAGTGAAGTTGAATTTTTAGAGAAACCAAGAAAAAATAGTATATTTGAAGAGTACCCGGATCACCGGAAGTTTGAAGATCACGAGCAGCGCAAAAAGGACTTCATCAAGGAGTACGAAGAGCACATAAGGAACTCGCACCATCCGCTGGTGGAAACGCCCGAATCCTCACCCTCCGTGCCACCGGTGTCACCCAAGTCCCCGATAGTAGCGCGCTGCAAATCGAAATCCCCACTGCCAGCGACCGTTAAAATGCAGCACCGCAAGCCGTGTGCGCAGCGGCGCCCACCATCACCCAAACCGGACATTATCGAGGCGCTGGACAGCATGGTGACGCTCACGTCCGATGAGTCGATGATGGAAATCATCACGAAATCACCGGAATCGCAAACATCGCACTTTAGCACGCGGTCCCACAGCCCGGACAGTCAGGCGAAGATAAACGCGCTGATCGAGCATATGGGCATACCGGATACGGATACGGCGATCTTCGTCAACAGCTCGATAGACGCACCGACCTGCGCCGAACTGGACGATGACAGTAGCGACTTCAAGGAGGGGACGCCGCTGGATCAGCTCGTCTCCTCGCGCTTGAACTGTCAGCTGTGCTACGAATCGTTCACGACCCCGCCCGAATGGGTGCAGCACGTGTCCGGCCACTGCATCGTGGATCAGGGATTGTTGAAGCGACGAAGAATTTCGGTATGATTCATATCCATCCCATTGTTACGGTTGAACCGGTATTTGAACATGTTAGTGATACAAGTTTTTACTGCTTCCAGAACGATGACGACAGCGATAACGATAACGAATTTTTCCGGTGCGACATGTGTTCGTCCTACTTCCTATCGGCACAGGACTGGCAAAACCACGTTGCCAACCATGAAGCGGAAGCCCATGATGATGTTTAGGCACCAACGAGACCTGATCGCCGTAGGGGAACGTTTCATTATTGAGCAGAAGTAGCTTTACACCGCTATGACCGACAACCGTACGCGTGTAGATGTGGTTCCTGATGCTTCGCAGATAGTGTTGTGATTTGTGACTACCTTATTTAGGTGAGCTGAGTTGAGTGAAATTTTCAATTGAATGAGGGAAAAAATGAAGTCCCCTCATTCTCCCAGGTCTCCCTTGAAAAATGAGGTGTAACGGAAACGAGTACGTAAAATTGGATTGGATAAGATTAACGTATGAGTAACAGACAGCTTTTTCCACAAAAAAAGTTATGTTTATTAGACAGGCACACCTCTACCCACTCTTTATCAGCAAGCTTAGGCCGGGCTACTAAAAATTAAATTGTCACAATGTAAAAATCGTCATTCTTATTCATTCGTCATGAAAAACAGAACTGCCTTCCGGTAAAGTAAGGCAAGCACTTTTGGACACCCAATGTGCTGAAAAAATTTAATTTTTGTTTCCGTATTCTACTCTCCATAAAAACAATTAAAGAGGTTTGAGCAGAGTGAATGAAGCCCCCATTCACTCATTGCACAACACTATTTGCAAGCGTTCGCCAGGGACGGGTGTATTGCTCTATTCAGCAATTTATTCTTTCTAATAATGTTTAATCAAAACTAAGATCAACGTGTACACTAGGCGCTGATGGAAAGAAGCTATTAGCTATGATCGCTAGGATACAACTAATTCTTAATGATGCTCCGTGAACTGGCCACGCCGCGTAGCCAATTTATTTGATTGTAATAGCAACACATATAAACACACAAACACGCATTACATTGAAAGGTCTATTGTATAACGTGGCGAAACATGTTTAGAAATATAGTTTTCTTTTTTATCTTTATGATTCTGAAATGCCTCATGTAAAACAGTATGATTATTATTGAAAGAACGTAAAGGAATATTGTAACAGCTGTAGAGGATCTTTGCTATTCTCGGTTTCTCTTCTTGGCGTAACGACCTATTTAGTTGTGACTGTCTTTTTTGCATATTAGAATTATTTTTACCACGTAGCCGACACAAACAGTATTCTCTACGTTGAAACGGTTCCGGATATGAGAGGAACATAAGAAAACATATTTAATTGAAACAAGCTTATAAATGACAAAAAAGTTCTACTGTCCTTTTTCTGTAACACAGAGAATCTTGTTTGAATTGCTGAATACAGCTTTTTAGCGACTATTACCATGGTATGTACCCATCCCACGATTATCGTTTGGGTAGGTCAAGCGTAGTATCCGTTTGTTTTTCTTTTTGCACCGGCTATGGACCAAAACAAAGAACCTTGAAAAGCAAAAAAAAATGTAGCCCTTCGTATGTGCGTCTGTCATCTTCGGATGCTGTCAAAGCGTTTATTTTAAATTTGAAAAATTAACTGCGTTTTCTGATGATCTCACAAACCGTCAGTTGTTACTATCGGAAATGGGATTAAATAGCAATAGTAATTACATATCGAACACAAATACACGTTGCCGTCATAATCATAATTGGTAAGTTCAGTCAGTCAAACCGTCGGTGCAAGATGATCGGTTAGTATAGTTCAAAAAGGTCAACGGTTACATCTTCGTTCCTCGCATTTGGTCACGTCCTTTAGTTGATCTCCTTTAGATCGCCTCGTATTATTCCAGCCGTGGTTTTTTAGCATCATTTCTGCAAAATGTTAACAGACAACAGATGAATGGGAAATACTTTGAGAAAATAGGAAAACTCATTGTGTCATCAATGTGCGTGCCGTATGTACATGTGTGACAACACGTGTTAGAAAATGGACGATTAAACGTACCTATAGGACGCAGTGTTAACACAACATTTACACACAAACAAACAGTGGTTTAGTTACAACCCTAGCCGAACGGAATTGGAAGAAAGTGCCCCACCCAACAGGTGTTATATATGCTTTCAAGTACGAATTTATTTCCATTTACAAATGACTTCAAATGCATTCCAGTTTTTAACGACATTTGAATGAGTATGTCTCGCTAGTGGTTAGTAGTACACACTGGTACACCGGGCGTGGTGTGTCTAAGCGCGACCGTGACCGTGATGTGTGGTGGTGCAGTGCTCGTTGCGCAATACTCAGTATTAGATGCTTGGGTAAGAGAGAGCATTAGATGCTACCGGTGTGCGGAATGAACATTGTAGTTTGCTTACGCCAGAATATCGTAGTTATTTTCACCGATCTTACGGCTCTCCAGGAATTTCGTGTGGTTTTCGGTGGAAATGAACGATTGCTTGACGGCTTCATCCTTCTCCATCAGTTCGCGCCATTGCAGCTGTAAATGTGAACAGTTCGTGAGCAAGAGTTTCGATATAATAACAACAGGGAAGGCTTACCAGCTGACCGAACCGTTCCTTATCCAGCTCGTACTTATCACCGAGAGCAAATTTCAATAGATCGACCCGCTCGCACCACGGCCAGATCATGTAATCGATCATGCCCGGTTTATCGCCCCCAAAGTACGGAGTGCCCCGTGCCTTCAGTTCCTTCTCGAAGATGTCCAGTCCGGTGCCGAACTCGGTGATCGAACCCGCTGGAATGCCGTCGGTTGAGAACAGGATGCGATAGTATGGCGAAATGACCGCACCATTGAACCGTTCGATTAAAATGCGATCCTGAGCTTTTTTGAATGGATCGGTCGGGTAGAGTTTGCGCTGCTGCGCCGAATAAGCTTCCTCGATGTAGTCCGACAGTACCAACGATTCGTAGAGGGTTACACCTTCCTTTCCGGGTATCTCCAGTGCTGGGACCTTTCCCAGCGGATTCTTCTCAAAGTACCATTCGGGCTTTTCGGACAAATTTATGTAGATCGCATGGTATGGAATCTTCTTCGCGTCCAGCATTAGGTGAACGCGCTGAGCATAGGGACAGAATCGCATCGAGTACAGGCGCAACTTACCATCGTTCGGTAGCTCTGGTGCTGTAGAGCCTGCGAAAGACAAGACACCAGATAAGGAAAGTTTTCAATGTGAAGAGGGATCTGCAAATTGGTCTGTCATTGGCTAATGACATCATAGCGATGACGGCTCCACCGATGGACTATAATTTCTCATTAAGTATTAAGACAGTGCAAGTGTATCGATTGATAAGATTACTTCAAGGTGCAAACAGGTGCTATGAATCCCGCGGAAGCTTTCGCCCTCGATCGATATCTTCCACCTTCGGTTGAACCACAGAACAAACAAGGGGCATAATCGATCAGGAGAAACTTCGAAGCTGGTTTACGGTTGTTATTGCTTCGTAATCTATCGACAGCATTCGGGATTTTTATCAAACACAGCATGCCACGACATTGGGTCGTGCTTCTTTTAATGATGCCGGTAAAAGCTACCTCATCATCGATGCCCACAATTGATGACATCAGCGAATGGGAAGGTTAAAAATATCTCACCCATGCGAAACCGCCTACTTTGCCGGAAGCGAATTTACAAACTCTTTCCTAACACTGTTTTACACACATCCGCGTATTTACACTTACCTTTCGCAAGATGCTTTCCATTGCTCATGGTTGGGCTGGAGAAGAAACAATTACGGAAGCCGGTGAAAATAAGCGAGACAGTACGTCCGGTCAACAAAGAGATGGCAGCTTTCGGTGTTGCACTGGAATTACAATGGCTTTTATCTGGAGCCGCTAATGTGCAGATTGTGCGGTACGCACTGCAAGCTGGTCCCAACTGACAACGAGTTTGACATATGCGCGCAATACAAATACAGGCCGCAGCAAACTACAGTGTCTGCTACATTTTTAACACAGGGAAGATTGATTTTTACCGGTGTTTTTATCAAAAGCATTTTTGAGCAAAATATGTATACAAAACAACAACAAAATTAAAACGAGCAGTTTTTAAGAGTTTCTGGCACAGCTTAAGTTTGTATTTTTTTTAGCAGCGACTATACAGACCCAAGTAACAATGTTATTTCAAGTGATTCTTTACCAAAATTTATTCATTTACCACAGATGATGTGAAACGTGGAAAATTCCTGTTGGATGAGGTTTTCCTCATTTTTTCATTACTTTTCTTTGAATGGCAAAAATAAAAGTTAAATGCGTATCCTGAATGTGTTGAACTATTTCACTAGGCATAATATGTGATCTATTCAAACAATTCGTACCTACATTTTATTGCTGCTTCTTTTTCACTTGTGTTTGACCACGACACAACGTACGTCTGATTATGAAGACGGGCAACGACACCATAAATATTATTACGGCTATAAAGAAAAGGTACACATCCAGAAGATTCGCCTTAACCGTACCAAGCTTAAGTGTTGGCGAACGAAGATGCTCAACGGTTGGATGCCTCACCACGTATTCGATCCACCATATCGCACGATCGAGCGGTTTATCTGGCTGGTCACGAAAGTACGCTGCACGGCGTTGCATATTCTCACGATAGATCGGCGTTTCCAACACCTTCATTACGGTGCTTCGTATCTTTTCGGTGGACAGCGACGCAAAATCTAGCCCTTCCGCAACACCTCCGATCAAAGATCGTTTGAGATTCTGTAAGAGATCGCCATTAGATTTGGTTAAAATTAAGTAAAAAAAAAGTTTCTACTAGTAGCGCGATTACTTACGCGGTGTTGATCAACGAAGAACGGCATTCCAATGAGGGGCACTCCAAACCAGGAAGCTTCCTGCGTGCTCAATCCTCCCGAATGTGTGATGAATCCTTTCGTTCTGGGATGGTTCAGAATACTGTTCTGTGGAAGCCACGGCCGGATGATCACATTCGGTGGCAGCGGAATGTGAAGTTGGGACTCAAACTTCCACAGAAAATGATAGTCCGGCATTCGGCGGAAAGCTTCAATGAACATCCGCTGTCGATCTTCGCCGATCGTATCGGAACGTATGTTGGAACCGAGCGAAAACAAAACGGCACCTTTTTTCGCCTGCGCCACAAAATCCTCAAGGTCGGCGGGGAGTGGTCCAGGCGTCTTGATGTGTGCACCACCGACCGGTATCACGTTCGGGGCCAATGGTTCAGGTGCATCGAACGTGGGATTGGTGTTTACCAGCATCAGTACCGTGCGTCTTTCGATGTCCTGTATGTAGGGTAGGTTTTCGAACGCGAAACGTTTCCTTACCATCTCGTCCAGCTTCGGCATGATGTCAAACATTCGCAAACTTCAGTAAAAAGTGTAAAAAAGAAGACTCAGTGAGATGCATTTGAATATTCAAACCTTTTCCACTCACCCAGCGTCCCAGAGACAGAGATACGTGTTGTACGCCCGTTCCGCAAAGGACATATCGAAGCTGTACGGTAGCGCATAATGTGGCGTATAGGCGTAATGTTTGTGTCCTCCAGCGATGTCCACCGAGTAGGGTGGATTGCTGAACGGCGTCAAGCTGACTAGTGGTGGGTAATTAAATTTATGCAACAATGGCAATAGACACGGCCCACAACCAAAATCATACAGTACCAGATCGAACTGGAAGCTGTCCGGATAGTTGAGGATCACATTCAAGCCGTCCGATTTCAGTGCACCTCGACACATGCTCAGATAAAACTCCTTGAAGGTGAACAACGACTGAAAAGGTGATTCTTTCGACACTTCCAGCAGATCTATACCTTCCTCTTCGTACAGTGTGGAATACACTCGCTCTAACAGAATGTAGGTAAGATTGGTTCGGGATTTATCTCCATCCTGAGACACGACGGTTAAATTGTGGCCTCGCTCTACCAGTTCCTCCATGATGACTCGGTTCCTGTAAGTTATCCGAACTGAAAACCACTGCATCTTCCAATCCAGAGCGAGAGCACAATGCTGCTACTGCTTACCAGATGTGATGGCTAGGACTTGGGACGGTCATGATGCAAAGAATGTTTGCACCTTGAACGATCCCATGCCAACCAGCTGACAGTGAGAATAGCACGAGAAGCAAAACGTTCGAACGCATCGCCGTTATCTTGCGAACTGTGGTGCTCTAGCGTTTGATGGAGGCGCAAAGTTTTGCAAATCATTTGCATCAGATTTCATTAGTGTGAGTAAACGGAGAGTGACCATGCGGATCACGTTGCGTTGAGGAGAGAGAACAGCTGTGCACAGGGTTTACTATTTGACCTTGTTATCTGTAATTATTTTCAACGGGCGAACAAAAGATCGCGATCTACGTGCGATATGAACCGGGTGTGTGCGAATCCAAGCTTCGTTAATTGAATATCACTCAATCAGTGTTTACTAGCACACTAGTCTCGTTTTTTGCTTGTTCGAACGTTCCGATGGGAGCGTGCGGCTAATCGTACAAATGCCCGTTTGATGTAGTACACAGCTAGTGCGATCAGTAGTATCAGTGAAAGCTTTACATCGTACAGCTCGTACTGAAATACCGACATCTGTTTCGTGGGCGATTGAATAGCTTTCGCATTCGGATGACGGAGTGCCCACTCGATCCACCACACGGCACGATCGAGCGGATGTTCCGGTTGATCACGGAGTAGGGCCGACCTTTGCTTCATACGCTCTCGATAGCTGGAATTGGTGAGTATCTCCCGGAGGGCAGTGTGTATGTTGTCCTTCGTCAAAGAATTATGCTCCAGACGTAATGCAACACCAGCAGCTACCGATTTGTGTAAGTTCTGCAAATAAATTCGGAATGTTTGGAGATAGATTTTGAATGATAGAGGATTACTTCCAGAGTTACAAACTCTTACCCGATACTGATCACAAATGAAGGGTATCCCAACCATAGGCACTCCGTGCCAAGTTGCTTCATGAGTGCTCAGCATTCCACCGTGTGTGATGAACGCTTTAATGTTCCCCTGAGCCAGTATGTCGTTTTGTGGTAGAAACTTTCTTATCAACACATTGGTGGGCACTTCGAACGATGGTATTTCTTCAAATTTCCACACGAAGTTATACTCCGGCAGATCGCGGAACACTTCCAGAAACATTCGAATACGATCTTCACCCAAATCGGCACTTCTCACATTCGTGCCAAGCGAGAACAGTACCGTTCCTTTCCGGCCAGCGGCTATAAAGGTGTCCAACTCGTTCGGCAGTCGTTTTGGAGCTAGTACTTGTAATCCTCCGACTGGAATGTGACTCGGCGGAAGCGACTCCGCAAAATCGACCGAATAGTGAAAGTTTGCAAACATCAGAAATGTGTTGTGCTCCATCTGATCCAACGATCGCATGTCTCGGTAGCGGAAGCGATGCCTCACCATCTGTTCGATTCTGGGCAGAAAGATGTGATGGCGATAGCTGGGAGGGGTAAAGGTTTCGAATGATTAGACTTGAGCTACGATCTTCAGCTTGCAAAAGACAGCTTACATGTGATCGAGATTGTGCAACAACCAGTTGTAGAATCGCTGCAGGAAGTTCATGTCCGAATCGTAGTTTACGGTAAAGAACGGTACGTACGCGTAGTGTTTGTGGCCACCGACGAAATCCGTCGTGAACTGGGGGTTATTGTACGCTGTCACCCCGATCAGGGTAGGATAGTGGAATTTGTGTATCAGCGGAAACAGACACGGTCCACAGGTGATATCTGCGATGACGAGATCGAACCGAAAATCGTCTGGATAGGACTGGATCACCTGCAGACCGTTGGAACGCAATACTCCTTTGCACATGGCCGTACCCCAGGTGTAAAGATCTTTTATGCCTGTCAACGCATTATGGTTTGCCATTTGGAACAGGTCCAGCTCATCGTGCAGGTCCGAGTAGGCATGCTCCAGATGGATGTATGTAATGTTGGGTGTTGCCGTATGCTCGATGTCCGCCGAAACCACCGTCAAGTTGTGTCCTCTTGAGGCAAGTGCTTCGATCCACACCCGGTTCCATATGTGATGGCTAGGGCTAGGGACTGGAGTTAGGCAGAGGATGTTTGCACCACCGACAAACTGCCGGGAGCTTTGCAGTATAAACAGTACCACTATAGCGATCATCACCGGCAGAGGTAATCACCATGGAAACATCCGCGTACGACTACTACCAGGTGCGATCGTTATTAGGAGTTTTATTCACCACTGCATAGCGATCCGTTTGCTGCCGGTTGAGCTCATTAGGGTTGTATGAAATGGAGAAAATGATTGGCATATTTGCTACTAATATCATTACGTGCAGGAAATGATGCATAATTAAACACGTGATTTGAGGGACGGAAGCGTACAAAGAACACACGTTTGAGGCTTTTCTTTGCAAACGAAACAATTCTATTTAAATATTCTAACATTCGACATTGAGTTTCTTGGACCTGTATAGATTCGAGCTCTTGGGCGACTACATCACTAGTGGACTTTTTTCTTCGGCTTTCCAGGTTGAGCAGATTTTCCAAATAAAGCTTTACCCACTTTGTGCAGTAAGTAGCAAAGGAATAGTACAGCCAGCACAAGACAAAGCTTAACGTCGTACAGTTCACTTCTCCAAGGGCCTAGTTCGAGTGTTGGTGATTGGATGGTTTTCGCGTTCGGATGTCGCAATGCCCATTCCACCCACCAGACTCCACGCTCCAGCGGCGTTTCCGGTTGATCCCGAAACAGTCCCGATCGCACTTTCATCGCATCCCTGTACCGAGGTGTCTCCAAAACCTTGAGCACGGTGTTGCGAATTTTCTCGGTGGTTAAGTCCCACAAGCTCAGCTTCTCAGCCACACCGGCACGAACCGATTTAGCGAGATTCTGAAATAAGAGAGAAAAGAAAACTGTTTATAAAGATTTCTTGACGCCATTTGGGGGAAACAACTACTCACCCGGTACTGATCGGCGATCACCGGAATGCCGATCATCGGAACACCGTGCCAGGTGGACTCGTGAGTGCTGAGCAGGCCGCCATGCGTCATGAAACCCTTAATGTGCGGATGGGCAAGAATATCGTTCTGTGGCAGGAACTTTTTAATCATTACGTTCGGTGGCAGATCGTACGGCAGATCGGTTTCAAACTTCCACAGGAAGTTATAGGCAGGCATTTGCTGGAACGCTTGCAGGAACGCTTTGATACGCTCCGGGCCAAGATCTTTACTCAGCACGTTCGTTCCAAGCGAGAACAGAACCGAACCTTTCTTACCGGCCCTGATAAACCGGTCTATATCATCCGGAAGCGGTTTGGGCGGTATGATCTGCAACCCTCCAACTTCGATCATGTTTTGGGGAATGGGTTCCGGAAAATCGACCGAATGATGAGAGTTCACCAACATCAGCATCACTTTCTGATCGAGCGCACCCAGATAAGGAAGATCGTTCGTCTTTGCCCGTTCCCGAACAAGACGATCCGTTTCGGGAAGAAACACATAGTTTCGATAGCTGAAACAGAGCAAAGGAGGATAGAAGAAGCGGGATCTTGGAACTCACGGTGATCTTCACACTTACAAGTAATCAATCCAATGGATAGCCGCGCTGTAGAAGCGCTGGAAAAAGTTCATGTTACTGTCATAGTCCAGCGTGTAGTACGGCACGTAGGCGTAGTACTTGTGGCCACCGATCAGATCCGTCGTGTACGGTGGAGTGTTGAAGCCCGTCACGCCAACCATCGGCGGTTGGCCGAATCTGTGGTACACGGCGAGCAGACACGGTCCACAGGTGAAATCGTACAGCACCAGATCGAACTTGTAATCGCGCGGATAGTTCAGGATCGTCTGATATCCATCCGAATCCAGTACGCCGATGCACATCGAGATCGCATAGTCGTAGAATATCTTCATACTCTCCACCAGGCCGGCCTGTCCCATTTCGTAGAAATCGATCGCTGTCGCACCCTCGTGGATCGTGTCGTACGTTTTCTCCAGATGGATGTACGTAACGTTCGGCGGTGGTTTCCGCTCAATGTCCGGCGAGATGACCGTCAGGTTGTGTCCCTGTGCAGCAAGCGCTTCCACCAGAACGCGATTCCAGATGTGATGGCTCGGGCTAGGAACTGCCATCAGGCAAAGAATGTTAGCACCGTGTGCAAACCGATTCCCTACCGGACCGATCGCTAGTAAAACCAACGTTAAAAGCACCACACCGCCTAACGATCGTTCGAAACCCATCTTATCGTTGCTACGTTCCGGGACCAAATAAACCATCCTAAGTTTGTTTAACTGCCGGCAGCCAGCATCATCGCTTCAAGCGGCTGTAAAGGTTTCTTCTTTGTAGCACATTCTCCTGCAACCAAGCCGGCGATCACGTGCACTGTACAAACCAACCGAGGTTGGACGGTGGCGGCATATCAATTGGTGAGATGATTGTGCAAAATTGCCTCACATAGCGAGAGCGAACTTCCCGATCTGAATGACCTGATATTTGTTTAATGTCGTCAGCTAATATGCGATTTGCGTTTTGTTTGTAATCAAAACCGAATGTGTGTAACTTCGTTGGAGTCCCAACTATTGACCAATACTCTGTACCGGTCTAGTATAGTGTCTGGTTGTAGTAGTAGTAGTTTAGTATCTAGTAGGAATATCATACTTTCGTAACCTAGCAACATAGGCACATTTTTGAGCGTCTTCGCATAATGAAATAAAGTGATCTTCCCTGTACACCGCTGTTTATCATTCTGAATTTATCATGTTTAGAAGTCTGCAGGGCTAATTCGTAGGGAGCATCCATTTATTATGTTACGCAAAAATTGAGAATTTCCTAAAAAAAATATATAGTTTCGCAGAGTTTATGAGCTATAGGTATAGAATAATTAATTGCTTACGATCTTATAACTTTCATAATTACTGTTACAAATTACCTGTACCTACTATACTACTAACAAAGACGTTAAATATTGTCAGCGTACGAGAGAACTATTACTCGTAGGTTAGACCTCAAGTGAGATGATTGCCCCCTCCGTCACCAGCGTTACGTAATTAAAGGATGGTCCCTTATAAACATCCCAATTGTTATCACGCACGATAAGATGTTCGCTGGTCTTACTGCTACCGAGGTAGCGTTACCCACCAAAAACGATCTATCAAACCGATCATCATCAACGTTGATTAGCGACACTGATTCTAACGGGCAAATGCTCCGCGATATCATGCGTTATCAAGGACAACGGTTCGTTTAACCTCATGTGCATGTTGCTGATTAGGTTAGTTTGACTTCCCATGCATATCAAACCAACACTTGCGGAGACATTACATAAATTTCCATCATATGTTTGCAAAATGCCCGCCGTCGCTGTCTATTAGTTGTGTTTATAGTGCGAACAGCGCTGGTAGTAGTGACAGTATCTATATTTAGTACGCGCGTGAAGGTCTTGGTGAACTTGACCACGGCAATGCTAACCCTGGACAGACGCAGTTGGTTTCATTTAGCGCATCTTCTCGGTTTCGTACGCACGGTCAGTGTTGTTTTTGCTGTGCAGCAGCACAATGTGTTCGCTTTTCACTTTCTGCGCTCTCGTAGTATCTCTCGCCGTGACAGTGAATGGAGCAAATATACTCTGTTTGATGGGAGTTGCAAGTCCCAGTCATCACATATGGTAGGTAGATATGGAACGAGTTATCAAACGGACATTCATTTGTCTGCACGTCTCACCGTAGGAATCGAGCAATAATGGACGGGCTGGCCCGGCAAGGGCACAACCTAACCATCCTCTCGGCAGATGTCGAAACGAATCAACCGCCAAATGTCCACTACATACATCTGGAGGAAATTTATCCAACGCTCTACACTGGGCCAGATTCGCTCGATCTGATAGAGATGGCGAACGAAAATCCGTTCAAAAGTGTCGTCTCTTTTTATCGGGACTTTGTAGTGCATGAGTGCGCAGGTAAGAGAAGCGTTGAGCTATTAGCCGGTCGCAGTGTCCACTAATCGCTTCTTCTCCATCACAGGAACGCTCAAATCGAAAGGATTACAATTTCTGATGGACTATCCCGATGACTTTCGGTTCGATCTGGTACTGCACGATTTTACTTGTGGACCGTGCTTGCTTGGAGCGTTGCACAAGTTCCAGTATCCCCCGTTGGTTAGTGTGACCGCGTTCAATAATCCACCCTACTCGACGGAGGTGATCGGTGGGCATAAGTTCTACTCGTACGTGCCATTTTACTCGCTCAGCTACGACACGGACATGAACTTCGTCCAGCGGGTCCATAACACTCTGCTGCATCTGACGGACATGTTGTGAGTATGGGATATTGTAAGTAATCTTCCAACGATCTTACGGTTCGGTTTTTTGTTTTCTAGCTACCGTAACTACTTTTCCAATCCTCGCATCGATGCGATGATGCGAGAATACTTCCGCTACGAGGATCTTCCCTATGCTCCAGAGCTGCACCATAGATCGAAGCTTATGCTGGTGAATGCACACTACTCGATCGATTTCCCCGAATCTTCCCCACCGAACCTGATCCCAGTCGGTGGTCTACAGATACGTGATCCTGCACCGCTTCCGGTCGATCTAGAACAGTATGTAAATGCAAGCCGCAAAGGAGCCGTTCTGTTTTCACTCGGCACAAACGTCCGCAGTGATCAGCTCGATAGTAAGCGGCAGCGTATGATCATCGACGCGTTGCGCCAACTGCCAGAGTATAATTTCCTTTGGAAGTTTGAAACGGACCTAACGATTCCACTGCCGAAAAATGTGATCGTACGACCGTGGATGCCGCAGAACGATCTGCTAGCGCATCCAAAAATAAAAGCCTTCATCACACACGCCGGATTGCTGAGCACGCACGAGGCCACATGGTACGGTGTTCCGATCGTGGGCATTCCGTTCATCGCGGATCAGCATCGAGTAAGGAAGAGCCGTTGATTGGATGGAAGGTAAAAAGTATACTAACAGGGTTGTATTTTTTCACATTCCCAGAACTTGGAACGATGCGTTCGGGCGGGTGTAGCTAGACGTGTGTCCTTTCAAACGATGTCCACCGAACAGTTACGGGACGCAATCAGGGACGTCCTAGAGGATCCTCAATATCGCGCCAACATGGCGGCCCAATCGGCACTGTTTCGCGATCAACCGGAGAAACCGCTTGCTCGTGCGATTTGGTGGATCGAATGGGTCCTGCGTCATCCCGATGCAACGCAACTTCAATCGCCGGTTTTAAAGATGGGATTCCTAAAGACGTATCTGCTGGATGTTGCTCTGTTTTTGGGTGCGTGTCCTGTTATTCTGCTGCTGCTACTGAAAAGGTGTATGAAAAAGCCGCAACAGGTTTCAGACAGCAAGAAGCGGAAATAATGACCGTGTACTCCAAGAACTCATACTCAATATGTGGATGAATGCCATACCAATTTAATGCTCATATTTGTGTTCTTTTGCTAAAAAAAACATTACCCAGTAACGTGCGGAAGAGTAATGAGCAATTAATTTCTTTAGCTATACCGTCTCATGAATTTCTTTAATAATAAAATAAGTGTGCTACATTTTTAAATGAATTATTTTTGTTAAGGTGATCTTAAACATATGTAAAGAAAAGAGTAACATTATTTTAAACACAGCGTTTAACAAGAAATGATAGTCAAATAGTTGCTGCCAGTTATTGAACGCCTCTTGCTCTCTGAGGAAATGATTTTTCAGGTCGTAACGCGTGAACCTAGTAGAGATATAGGAAGGAGGTCTAACATGTAGGTGACGAGAAGGTACATAGCAAGAAATGGAGGATCGATCAGATCAAGAGGATGTAAATAGAGGATAGGAGAATAAGCAACAGAAACAGAAGTAGGAGATAGTGGCCGCTGGACACGTTGAAGCCTAGCATAAGTCTAAACTTCGAGGATCGTTCTCACCCAACAACAGTATGAAGCCTCCAAATAAAAAAGGATTACACAAATGAAACGAAACACGAGTAACGAGGCCCCCGATACGGTTAGCATTGCCTAGAATGATATTTAAATTATCGTTAAACGCAAGTGCCAAACCTAGTCAAACTCCAAAATCCTTGCTAGAAGATACACGATATATCTTCGCCGCATCAAAAGACAGCTTTACACTCAATTTCTCTCTCGAATTTATTTTACTTTTTCCTTTTGCTTCGTGCTGGGATGGTGACACATCTGGGAGAACATTTTCAACAACAATATTAGCAGACCTCCAACTAGTAGACATAAAAATCCGGCCACATCGTACCCATTGGCAACGAATTTGCTCATCTCAACCGTCCTGGAACGAAGACGATCTTCCCGCGGGTGCCTGAGTGCCCACTCTATCCACCAGATGGCACGATCCAGTGGCTTTTCGGGTTGATCACGAAACAAAGCCGATCGTTTATCGATCGCCAGCTGGTAGGAATCGTTCTCAAGTACTTTACTCAGTGCAGCCACTATGCCCTCGGTAGTTAGGGTAGCCAAGTCCAGACGAACTCCACCACCCGCCTGTACGGTACGGTGAAGGTTAAGATGCTGATCGACGTATATCGGAATGCCAATCATCGGGACGGCATGGTACGTTGCCTCCTGCGTGCTCATAAGCCCACAGTGTGTGATGAACGCTTTCAGGTGTGGATGCGCGAGAATGTCATTCTGTGGCAACCATGGTCGTACCATCACGTTGGCGCTTGCCTGTCTCGGAAGCTGATCGTCATCAAACTTCCACAGGATGTGATAGTCCGGGAAGAGGGCGAACGCTTCCAGAAACATTGCCTGTCGGGCGGGTGTGAACATTTTGCTTTTGAAGTTAGTTCCCATCGCGAACAGTACGGAACCTTTCGGAGCGTTCGAAATGAAAGCGTCCAGCTCCGGTGGCAAAGGTTGTGGATCGATGATTTGTAGCCCACCGACAGGAATCACGTTCGGTGGCATGCTTTCCGGTGGGTCCAGGGCGGGGTTGGAATTGGTAAGCATTATTAGTGTCTTTTGCTCCAGTGCGGTAAGATCGGGAAGGGGAAAGTCGAATGCTTGCTGGGCGATGCGTGTCATGTGTGGAAGGAAGACATACTGACGGTAGAGTGCATCGAACAGATGGATAAGGCTGTTGGTAAGCCGTTGAGTGAATGGCATCGGATCGTCAGTTAGCTGCGTGAAGTGAGGTATATAAGAGGTATCTTTATGTCCACCAACAAGACGCTCAGTGAACTGAGGCATTACGAATCCGGTCACGCTGACTAGCGGTGGGTAGTGGAATTTGTGAAGCAGCCCAAGCAGACATGGACCGCAGGTGAAGTCGTAGACGATGAGATCGAACCGAAAGTCTGGTGGATATTGAAGCAGACGTTGCAGTCCTTTTGAGGATATAGCTCCTGCAAGAGAAACACGATCGCTTTAGTCATATTTACTTGAAAGTTTAATTATTGGCGCTCTAACTACCTTCACAGCCAAGCAATCCGAATCGATAAAAGGACATGGTAGCTGCCACTGGGGATTCATTCGATCGCTTCAATATATCGTTTCGGGCTAGGGTTCCATTACCGTACAGGGTGTTGTAACTGTTCTCCAGATGGATGTAGGTGACATTTTTCGGAGCACGTGCATCCACATTGACCGAGAGCGCTGTAATGTTGTGGCCAACCTCCGCCAATCGATCCACTATGGGCCGAATCCTGTACAGTAATCAAACAAAGCCACTCATTAGAACACCTTCAAATTCAACCTCACTCTGAACACCACAATACCATATAAAATGACTCTTTGACACTACACTCATGAGCATGAGAATGTTGGCAGTTTCCACTGGTGTAGCGATCCCTGCCAGCGTAAAACCGACGATCACGTTTACAAACAACTTCATCTCCTCGGTGGAATTGTTTCTGCCCGAAGCGTGCGACCGTAACTGACGTTTCTGACGAGGAAAGGCTCGCTTATCGACTGGGTCACGTTATCGGGATTATAGGCAGGGTCAGTTCATGCGCATCCTAGCACGAAAACTGGGCTCATCTGGAACCGTTACCAGTTCACACGGTTCATCACAACCACGACAGACTGGGTGAACTTTCTCAACATTGTAGCTGGTTCCTGCTATTCGGACAATTTGCATAAAGAGATTGGAAGACACTTGGAATGGTGTGCAGCTGATAAGCACTGTGAACAGAGAAGGTCTTGACGGTGATCTTCGGCCGCCCTGGAATGTGTAGTATGGCTAGTAAAAGTGAATTATCATTTAGATTTGTTTATTCGTGATATGCCTCGACGTGATATGCAATGCTTTTGCGTTTAACTACGTATGATAATAGTCTGGCATCTTCTTGTTTCTACGATTATTGCAGTTGAGCTGTCCGCTCATCAGAGATTGGAAGGGAGAGAAAATAATCCGCACATTGGTTTAAGTTAGTGTGCCGGTTAAAGAATCTTTTTCGAAGAGTCATTCATGTGATGCTCCAGTACAGAATCAACTTTCGGTAGAATCCTGAAGGAATCCTCATAATGTGATGTCATCATGGGCCGATATAAATTGATGATTTTCTATTCTGTTTGCTATCTAAATAATTGCAATCTCCAAAACAAAAATACAAAACACTTTTACACATTTAAACAACTGGAAGGACATGTAACGGAGTCTATCGAACATCTTCTTCTTTTGGAGCCCTACAACCTCAAGAGGTGTGCAATTCCTGTCTTACTCGACTAACTCGATGTTAGTATTAGTCGAGTCTGTAAACTTAATAAAAAAATATAAAACATATATAAAAAAAAATTGAGTGAAAATTAAAAATATCGAAAAGCTTCAGACCTTAGAGTTTTATGAATCTTCAGAGTAGAGATTCAGTGCCATTCTTTCCATTCAAAAGATTCATTAAGATTAAATAATCCGATTTGAATCAGATTCACCCAACAACGAGATTTAATGGTAGATTTTTGAAACATTTATACGAATTTTATTAATTCAGTTATTCTTTTTTTGGTTTGTTTTGCTCGACTCGCCCGAAAGTCGATTGAATCAATGTACAATGTGTCCATTTGGTATTTGGTTTGCCGTTGAGTATGAAGACAATGATTGAACTTAGATTTTACACACACACACACACAGACAGACAGACACGCACATACATATCGTAGATACACAACTACATAGCCTATACCGGTGATCGGTGATCGCTTGTTTCGGTGTGCTGGAATTGAATTCTGACTGTTCCGCGAGATCGCGTCCGATTGGAGCACATATTGCAGTATTCGGCGGAACACATCCATATGTTTAAAAAAACACGCACATTTACATACGACATCGATCCGTGCACGAAGATCGCACACGGTTTTGCGAACCAAGCGCGATCAATCATGGCAACGGGTGTGTGAATTATCATGCTTATGTACAAACGGAGATACACCCGATGCAAACTGTCGATTGATCGTACGTTGCAGCGTTCGCTGACTTAGATTTTTTAACGTTGTGCCTCCAAAAGTTGACAACCAGTGAGTTGTCCGCAACGCGGCACAGATTGCTTTCGTGACCAGCTTTAGCTTTCACTCGGTAAAAAGATGTTCACCCATGCACCTCCGGTCAGGCAGATGGGTTTAAGAGCAATACGAGTTACGAGGGTTATCAGACGATGTCGGCTACTGTTACAATATAATAATACACTCTGTCTGATTTTTCAGCTCTCCTTTGACTAGATCAAATATACACATCGATAAGTTACGGTACATAGATTATTTACACCACATACATATATACTCTAAACTCTCTCTGTCTTGTTTGGGAATAATTTCTTCCTCTTTGGACACTGGTGTCCACAGCCCAAAAGCACAACTTAAGGTACGCAAACTCAGAATATTCAAAACGGAACCTAATCGAGATGGAGCTGCGTTGAACCATTACGCCCCAGCGTTACAGCCGCCATGTTAGATTCATCCACGGGCGGCTCTTCGAGTAAAAATTGTTTTGCAAGAAACAAAATTGTAACAAGTGTCGTTAACTATCACAGTCTTTATATGTATAAATATTTGCTTTTGTTTTTCATTTTTCGCTTCCATTTATCGCACGCTGGTATGTCGCTGGTTTGCCGTCTTTTGTGTGTGCTTTTTTGTTTTGCTTGTTCCGTATCGTTTGTGTTCCGCAGATTGCATACATTTAGGATTGATTAGTAGTTTTTCTTCCGTCCTTTCCGTCAAAAGATGGTTTTAAAAAGTGGTTTTAGTATGTGTTATGATTATTTTTGAATTGTTGAATTGTGTTATGAATGTTTTTTGTTTTTTGTTTTCGAGTGATCCTTACAAACTGTTAGAACAATGGTATGAGTTTTTTCTCTCCTGTTTTCCAGCGATCCTTTCACTCACCGGCAAACGCTTGCTTTGATAGAAGACTAGATTTGTTACTTCGATCCTGTTGTTTGTTTTTCACTTCGTTTGATTACATTTTATCTCTTCTGCCTTTCGAACGCACTATCTCACCTTCGCTTCGGCCTTCCATTCGGTTGAAGGTGTTGTAAACAAGTTCAATCATAATAAATAAAGCACTTATAATACTTTTTCCACTATTTACAACAATACCGATCAACGGAAACAAGAGGAGGGAAAATATGGCAAAACTCCGATTTCGGAACTTTCGTGTCTAGATCGATTTTTGTTTTGTCTTCTGGTGGGAACTGTTTAGCGAGAATAGTTGGTTGTTCGTGTTTTACCCATTATAGTCTCTTAACGTAACTTAGCATAACGTTGAGCCTTACATCTAGCGGGAAGGGGCTTTCTTAAATATATACTTCGCACAAAGGGTAACTAATGACCGATGAGTTTTGCCCATGGAAAAACATCGGTCCCGCAAAAACCGGCGCAAGGACTGGTACCTCGCGCACATTGTACAGTGGGTTTTGTCCTCTGTTTGCGCTTTTTAGATTATCTATGTAACGTACGTATGCGCTTGCTTTTGTGCCAGGAAGTCCCCACACTGGTGGTGGAGGATCGTTCCAGCGTTACATTACAGCAAGCATATTGCTAATTATACACTGATCGGTTTTTGAGTTTGTTTTTTTTTTGTTTTAAAAATATACCCCCCCCCCACGTGTTCCCCCTCTCAAACGAACTCCACCTGCTCCCTCCGCTCATTACTGTCTGTCATATGCGCTTCATTTAAAAGTTGAGACATTTCTTAGATAGTCTAAAATACATTTATCTAACTGGGTAGTATTGATAGTAGCAATAGTGGTTGTAGCATTACTGGTAGTCGTTACGGCAGGGTCAACGGTTGTCACGGTACCACGAAACATACCGACCGGTCCACCGTCACCATCCTCTGTCGTGCGTGACGCCGTCCGCAGCAGCAGCACATCGGACGCGCTGCCCGGTACCAGCGGGTTCGCCGTGGTCAGCTGATGCAACTGACCGCCCGGTAGCTGCTTCCGAGGAAATCCGGCTAGCTCGGGCTGGTAGAACAGCTCCGGATGATGTGGATGCAGCTGCTGGTGCTGCAACTGTTGCGGATGCTGCTGATGTTGCTGGTGGTGATGATGATGATGGGAGTGGTGCTGCTGCTGCGGGATTAGCGGATGCTATTATTCGTACGGCGTTAGCTTCTTGTACAGATCGAAATTGTCGACCTGTGCGTGGTGGTGATGATGGTGGCTGGAGGACGTGGTCGTGGGCGTTGGTCATGCGTAGTGCGGATACGAGCCCAGATGTGGCGCAACATGGGAGGGCGTCACGTGGCTCATCGTGTGCGACGGGTAGAGGTTCGTTGCCGGACTGCCCCAGTTACCCCACGAGGCGGCCGATGGAAAGATGGAGGCTGGTTTTGTTCAGATGAAAACGGGATAAATGTAAGAATTAGTTTAATATGAACAAGAAGGTAAAACGCTTTTGGTGCCGTGACCAGGATACCGAGCTTCGGCTGAATAAAGTTTGTTAAGCGAAAGCGAAACATCATTTAATTAATTTCTATTGAAATGAGCAGTGCTTTGTAATTAAAATAATTAATTGCAAATTTATGATTGACTGCAGAGTTAATTGGAAAATCAGCCCATCATAGTGTTTGCGGGTTTAATTATATAAACTCCGTGAAACAATTAGCCATCGTCGCTGTTGATTTCGTTGCTTTCTTCAGCCTGACGGCTCGAACTTCGCTTTAAGGTCATCTACGAAAGGGAAATATAGCTCTTGAGACAACAAAACACTAAAAACCATCATGCCCTACAACAGACACAAAAAAAACATCCTTAATTTTCACCTTCACGTAAACTGAAGGAGAATGAAAAAAAAACATTTGGTTCGTCAGTTTCAGGCCCTTCCATACTCAGAGTGGCGAAAGGTGAAGCGAGTGAGAGAGAGAGAGAGAAGTCCGCTCGGAAGCCTCTAACAAACAAGCCGTTCCGTAACGGAACTAGTTAGGGAAACAGAAATTAGACCAAAAGAACGGTTTCACTTCCACCGGGTATTTTTGCCTTCCGGGGTCGGTCTCCATGTTGGGGAGAAGTACCAGCATGAAGGGGAGAGAAGGGGAGATGGAGGGGGTTGGCCATTTGCCTTTCCTTTCCGCCGTACGGATGTGGTTGACGTGGCAAGCGCACGAAAGCAGTAAACAGGAGCGTAAGAATAAAAGTCATCCTTCTTCTTCCGTTACCGCGTACCGAATCGCGTGTGGCTGTGGGCTCCGTGTGACACGGCAAACGGATACGGGGCGGATTTCTCGTAGGAAGTAAGAATATGATGGTATTGGCGCTTCACAAGGGCGGAAAGGATGATACTTGAGTTTTTCCGCCTGCGCCGGCGATAGTTTCCTTTTTCACTCATTTTTTTTCGCCATTTCTATTTACCTCATGTAGTAGATGTGCGTGTATGTCTGCGTGTGTGTGTGTATTTTCATGTCTGTACATCCTTCCTACTGAGTTAATCACGCCCGTACCGAGCGAGAAGGCACTAGACTAGTGAGGAAGAGGGAAACATCCGTTCCGGTAAGAGCATGTCGGATGAGACAGAGTGAGTGCGATAGACTGACAGCGACTGGCGAAGAGATACGATGGAGACGCTTGGTGGCTGTTACTGCACCATGCGCATGAGCCTGTGTTGCATACACACATACGCGGTGGGGAAGTGGAAACTGTTGGCAAACTGGATTTCAAGGAAACTCCACTGCCGGTGATGGGATCCCTTAGACTGCGTTCTACGTACAAGATGGTGCCGATAATGGTAACTCCTCGGTTCCGCTCACTACCACCATAGCACCCGGCCCCGAGGTAGCGTCACGGTTACGCACATCGGTGTGGGTGTTAGGTAGGCACCGTTAAAACGCAAGCGTGTTGTAAAATCGATGGAAAATAGAACATTGATTTATCGTTTCGGGGTTTTTTCGTTGCAAAAAAGAAGAACCGCAAACAAAAATGCGAAAGCATAACAGAAAGTTCAGAAACTGGAGAGACCACTTGAGAATTTCTTTTTTGAATGGTTTTCACGGTTTTTGATTTGAAAAAAAAAACTGCTAAAATTGTCGTTAAACTGTAACCAAATTTAAAAGTGATAAAAAAGCGAGGGATGAAGACATTGATAGAAATTCCTTGATTGAATCCATAACTTTGAACATATTTTCATATATCGTAAAGAAAATGAACTATGAAAAGTCCAAAATATCTTCAATTATAATTGAATTTGATGGCATAGTATGGTCTCCACAACAAAAAGAAAGAATTGAAATTAGTCTATTGTAAACTCTATTAACATTTTAGCTGCAGGTAGAATTTTTCAGAGTTAGGCAACTACTGCCAACATATTTTAGATATGTGTTGCTTTAGTGACTCTGTTGCGTAAATGATTGGATGTTATAATACACCATGGTTCAAAGATGGTTATTGTTTGACGATTTGCCAACTTAGAAATAGTTTGAGACAGCCCTTTAGACGATGTTTCAATATTTCTTGTGGCTTTTTATTCATTTTTCATAACTATCAAGCCTTTAGTCTTTTAAGAATCATGATATTTGTATGTTATGTAAATAAATGTAAATGTAAAATATTGTATTAAAACAGCATCATTCACAAAAATTACAATTCAACAATTGAAATAGCGAAAATCGTGTGAAAAATTCGTTTTTAGTACATACATAATCCGTTGTACTAAAAACGAATACTTTCCAATTTAATCCTAGCGGCAGGTCTATCGCTCGTAAATTTGGATAGACAACCATATTTCGGTACCTTCGGCAGCCAAAACAGTCGTTACGCTATTTTTACACTACCGCCGAAACGTTCACGGGGCGATAAGCCAAATTGGGAAAGGAAATATCTTTAAACGGTTGAGTGCGAAATGGCGATTAGATTTCGTACGGAGGCGTCTGAAAAGCGTCCTTAAAAAAGTGCACACACACATACACATGTGAAAAAAGCTAGCTTGACGCTAGGGCCATAAACTTGGAGTGTCCTGAGAGCCCGATTTCCTTTCTCGATAATCTACCCGTAAGAAAACAAAAAAAAACAAAACCTTCACCTTCTTTATACCCTGCCCAGAGCGGGTCTTATTTCTGGTTCGTTTCGTTCGTTCCAATACTTACCGGAAGATGACGTCATGCTGTGATGGGGGCTCATGAACGAGCTCAGCTTGGCCCCGTGATGGTACGGCGACATGAACAGGTCGCTCTGGTACTTGTAGGTCGGATCCGTCTGGGGTTGAGTCGCGGCCGCCAGACCCTGGAAGTCAAACTTGTAGGCGTACCGTTTGCCGTGCACCTTCGTCATAATGTTCTTATCGTAGTAATATCTGTGGACGTTGCGTTGCGTTGTTTTCATTCCGGTACGGGCGTTGTGGCCATGCAAAAGAACGAGAAACGGTGGATTAGGAAATTGGTACGAAATCCTGATCGGGAGTCGGTTTTAGGGGGTCTGCGGTAGCAATAATATAGCAAATGAAAAAAGAACAGGGGAAAGAATTGTCGAAAGTGTCTCAATCAAGCAGAAGAAAATTCACCCTAGGTAGGTAAAGTACGTGCCGTGGAAAACGCATTGTTCGGGGGCCGAACCTTAAGTTTTATGTGAGTGTGTTGATTCCTTCAGGGAAGGGTGTGTGTAAAGGGGAAGTGTGTGCGTAACGCTTGGAGTGAAGTTGTATGTTCCGATTTGTCGGTTTCGATAAGAGTGTGCGATAGCAAAGGCACAAGCTAATTCCTTACGATTGCCATTGGAATACACAAATCGTAACGTAACCGCTGCTGGGCACGCTCGTGTTGAGTTGGAAGGAAGCAACAACACCAAAAAAAAATCACCAACCCGTGAAAAGTGTATACGAGATACGAGATGGACAAAAGGCATATTTTAGTATCTTCGACACGGAATGACAGCCGTACACCGAAAGGCAACTAACCTCCCTGCCACGTTTTCGACCGACAGCACCGAGCACACTTTATCGACGGTTGCGTATTGTCAAAAACGTAGATGACAGCCTCGGGTCGAAGAACAATGTGTCTACTAGATCGGAAAGCGTTGTGTTGGCTCGTTGCGGTAATGGCGATACATGCATGGACACGTGGATGATGAGGTTATTCATACGACTGTTTTGCAATTGTTTCCTTCAGCAAGAACAAAACAGGCGGTCGGGAACATTGGCTGTGAAGAATAGTGTGGCGTCGTTCGCGCAAAAACCCCAATCCACATACAATAATTCCTACACTTCTGCACTTTGTGTTGACGGCTGGCACAGCTGCAAGTCGTTTTGGGTGTGATTTTCGTACATTGCGAGCAGCAACAAAACCTGATTGGCATGTGGAACAAAGAGAATGCAAACAAACCTACGACATGGATGTTTCTACATATGGTTGAAGATGTCATTTAAAGCGATTGGCACAGAAATATCGGTAAACAAACTGGAATTGGTGTTGGGAAAATCTGATGTATCCAAACATTCCATTTCAAAGGTAAATAAAACCCAAAAAATTGACTCCTTTTCAACTGTCAATGAACCGTCCATATACGGGGGGTTATTCGTGTGCCTTTTTAGCTTCCACGAGTGGCCCCAAAACTGTCACCCGAAGATATACCGTGCTCGATAGCACTCGGCTGGGAAATATTCAAAATTACATCCATTAAAATCATACGCTTCAGACGCCCGAAGGATTATGCTCAGCTCGGGTATACCTCCCGTCAGGCAGCATCATTATCGGGGAGCATCAACAGTGGCATGATAATGGAAATGTTCCCATTCCTGTAGGGTGCTTCTTTATTTTGTCCATTGACTTTTTGTCCTCCTCCCACCGTGGTACCGGCCCGGCTGTGTTCGGCAGAAAATGAGCCGGGCGTGTTGCTGTCACTCATCCGTGCAATGCAAATGTGTGAAGAAGCTATCTTTTGCACCACCAACAGTACCAGTCCCACTCGTGCTTGGGATTGGTACCACTTCACCGCGTACACTCGACACGTGTGCTGCCGACGGGTGGAAAAACGCACCGACCATTTTCCGACCGAGCATTTTCGAGTGGTTTAATGTGTGTACATACATATTCAAGTGAGCCATCATCTTCCGCCACCAAATTGCCTTCCCTGGTGCACACTCGGTCTGCGTATTGCCACTTGGACCTGGCTGCTGTCGATGATTGTCCCAGGATTGTCATCACCCAGCCGTTACGCACTTGCACCAAAAAGCACTGTTGTTCTTTAGTGCTCTCTCGGTGGATATTCTACGGGCCCTATGGGAGGGGCAAAGCTAGCAGTAGGCACATTTACGACGATTACCTAAATGTGACGAAATGTGTGTACATATCCCGGTGGTCGGGGGATCCCCTGGCTGTTGGATGTGGGAATGTGTTTAGCTTTACTGATTGAAACCGTTGAAACAGGGCGTGTTGTAAACACATCGTCCCTTCTGCTGGGATTCGGGCTCAACTTGGACGTGTAAAACCAGCGGGTATTTGTAGTTTAATTTCTCTGCAGTGATTTAATAAAGCGACCAAACGAACATAAGGTTACAGCAGTGCCGTTTTGCATCGCAACGGTGGCCATCAATAATTTGACGTTTTGGAAAATTCAATTTGAGAAATGTCAGTTGCGTGGCGGGAAAGTGAATGAGAGTGTTCTAATTTAGTTTTTAATTAAAATTAGTAAACGAAGCCTTCGTTGCCTCATGTGTGCAGTGTTGTGATGGTGAAAATAATTATTTTACAAAAATGTATTATGAAGAGTTACAAGTTACTAGAGATAAGCATAGTTTGGTAAATTTTAATTTTCGGGAAAATTAAATTTTGCAAAAAGTCTTAAAGGGAGTTTAGTAGAAATGATGATATAAGTGTTCAAATTAGTTGTTATTCTGCAAAAACAATTACTCAAAAAAATTATAATAGTTATAAACATTTGTACATTGATTGAATCCGGTATCAGATTAATTTTGCAGTATTTCATGAAGCCTATGTCTTTGTAAGTTCAAATGGAAATAAGTTTATTATCTTTTAATTTTATGAAAGTTCATGTAACTTGTCCTACAAGATACTAATAAAGCCATGCGTTGACTAAACGATGGCAAATCTCAAGTTTAAATCATAACGCTACTGATGCCTAGCAAGAGAACCAAAGCTGTATTTCGCTTTTCGAAACCATGGCCATCTTGCTGATGGTACGATATGAACCACCACGCTTTTATATACGCCCGCCAGGCACACAAGCTGTGCCGCACAGAAGTCTATTAGATTTTGGCTAAATCAAAATGTTGTTATTTTTCAATTTACAAATTTGATTGCATGAAACCTCCTCCATCGCTGGCACCTTCGGGAGCATATTTTGCACGTTTTGCCACCACGGGTCTGTTCACGCGAACCTCGGTCTGTCTGGGAGGGAGAACGTCCCGGCAGCGCCCCTCTGTACCGCGACGTTACTTGTCTCACGCTGCGTACGTACCATGGTGATGTAGTAAAATTCCCATGTTGCAGTGGCGCTAGCGATTCGACAGACGGTTTGAAACAGTTCCCATAAGAATTGAAGAGAACCGACCGTGGACACCAAACCGTTTGATAAGGTGGTTGGAGTAGCCAACGCCCAGGACCATCTATTTCGGGTGCACGTTCTTTTCAAACTCTAACGGCAAACGATGTTACGGTGACCGTGAAGAAGTGCGGCATTGTGGATGGAATCCTGCGGTGGGGAGGTTGTCGAAGCTGTTGCGAAAAACCCCACACTACACGCTCCGATGCTGCTCAGTGTGGTGGATTAATGGAATGTAAGAACGGTATCAGATCTGGCATTATGGTACATTCGAGTTGAAAGTTGTACGATTTTTCCGAATCGAGAACCGGGGCTCGGTCGAGCTAAAATCTCAGAGTGATGAGGGTGAATGGTTGGTGGTAACCGGAAACAGCACCGACTATGCCACCGAATCGGAGGGTCCCAGCATGCTTTCAATCATTCGTACGAATGAATACGAATACGTTGAAAATTGAAATTATTAGATAAATCGTGATAAAATATGCTTCGAGAATCGAATGTACGGAGGGGAAGAGGTCCATGGCAAAGCAGAGGGATGTCGTTGATTCTTTCAATTGAAGGCAACTGGAAAGAAAGCATGGCATCATGGCTGTTATGTGAAGTGAAACCCGGGAAGGTATTGTGTCGAAATGGGATGAGTTGATTAAATTGGCAAAGAATATCTAAGAGCTTATCACACTTTTCACTTGCAACTTGCAAAGTGTAACTTTACCCCGGCCAAAGTTTGACTACTGCTCGAAGTATCATGTAGAGAAATGGTTGAACATGCAGGGAAATACGGCATATTATCGGTTGGACGTGTCTACTTGAAGAAACTTCGAATAACTACGAAGTACAGCTCTTGCTGTAAGGAGGATAATTCGAAACTGGTTCAAAACTTTGGAATTCTATGATTTTCAAATAGTATTTTCAAAGCTTTGAAATTCAAAGTTACAAAGTAAGGATCCTTACATTTCTGGTGTACTCTTCTGTTATCAAATTGAGGGTAAAATGAGATTATGAAATATGATTTATTACTATTGAATTCTTATACATCATATAGCTTACCTGGAATGGAAACATTCCGTTTTTTTTTTCAATTTTCATAGACTGCATAGTTTCATACTTGCTATTGAACAAAAGTTGTCAATACAATAACATTTTCATAAAATAAGAAATCTCTTTTTAACAAGCAGTTGAGCCCTGCCAATCCTTTAACGGAACTCACGATATTTAATAAACAGTTTTTCTAGCCTTTAGCTTAGGATTTAGGACTTTTAATACAGCTTCAGTACACAAACTAGTTTCGAAGTGTGTTTCGCATACAAAGCATTCATTCAGGCGCACTCGCTCATGACTCAGAATATTTGATAAAGGACAATGTTACCATATCGTGACGATAAGGCCAATCAAGTTGAAAACCCAAATAAAAGCCCGTGTCCAGATAGGGGATAAAAATCTCTGCAAAAGACCCAAAATAAATAGCCGAAAATAGTGAAGAAAAGGCAAACTCGGCTAATTGTTGTGCAGTGCAGTAAGAAAAACACATCTCAACAACCGTTCCAGCAAGTGATCCAATTTGCCATTCAATCAACCGTTGGATGATGGAAGCAACAAAAAAAAAGGTCCACCAGTTACCAGTACCAATCGATCGACCGATTCGGGACGGATTTGTTCTTCGTTATCCCGTGCAAGGGCTAATCCCATTACGGGTCAAATGTTACGCTCACATACCGCCCGTTATCGGGATGAACAAAAACGGACCAACAAAAAAAAAGACGTCTCAAATGTCGAATGTGAACAGACTGACAAAGGCTGGTTGCTGCAGTAGTTCGCAGCAGGGCAGCCGACACTATCGCCGCTGCCAATGGTCCGTTACGAGGGACACGATTCAAATCGAACCTAGATGACGAGGGCGGTGATCGTTAAAGACAATTTGATTTACTGTGATGATTTCTTTTGTTGCCCGGCCAGCCCTCGGAACGCGCCCCGGTAGTTTCATACGGGAACGGTACAATCGCAAGCCGAAGGACGATGATCCTAATTCTACTATGTTTTTCCGAATCTCGTCCACGTCTTTGATTCCAAGAACGGTTGCAAATAGAACAGGAGAAGATTGTGCCCGAAAACGATTTGTGTACAAGGTTTTGTGGCTAATTTTCGACGACAGAAGTAAATTGAGTGAAAATTGCAATAAAAGTGACATCAAAAGAACATTAAGCATAAATTATGTTTTTGTGTGTACGGCCAAAGCTACCACCGTTGTCCACCCATTCCTACGTACCTTAACGCTCGGCTGAGTTTGTCGTAGTTCATGTTGGGTTTCGACTTTCGTTCACCCCAACGTCGGGCCACCTCGTCCGGATCGGTCAGCTTAAACTCCCCGTTCGTACCCTCCCAGGTGATGCAGGTGGCGTTGGTAGAATCGCTCAGCAGCTCGAGCAGGAACTGCCATAGCTGAATCTGTCCGGAACCTGCGAAAGATGAAATTCCCTTTGTAGTGTTAGTATATAAGTAAACTATACGAAGATTCTAATGACGGAAGCGGAGCAGAGCGGACAAAGGCGAAACGGCCGCGATTTTGTTCGTTTCCAAGGTACATTAATCATTCCGCTTCCAGGTGCGCGCGCCAGGTGAAGAAAACGGGTAAAAAATTGCCAGAAAATTAGAACGACTATGTTCACTAAGTGGTTACACTTTGTGCGGGTTGTGTACTTGAAAAAGAAAGCGTTTGGGAACTCACGGAATCGCACGGAACCCGCTCGACAAGTGGTTGATGATTCAACAAGCAGTTTTGGGCAATCGGTTCAACATATTCATAATACAACCGTGAATTACCACCAGTGGTGTTTTGCGAAAAAAAAAAACACGTATAAATTCTACCTTTCCCCCGAAAACGATCACAGAACACAGAACAGCTACAAACCGGGGTAAGAAAAAATTAATGACGACAGTAATAGTCCCATGGTGCGTACAGTCAAACATACGCCCGGCCAAGGTTCACCCCGACACAACAAAGGGCTAATTATCATAACATCATCAATAATAACACCCACCCAAGACCGCACACCGGGGCTACCGTTCCCCTCGATCCGTTTCGGTGCAATTTAGGCAACGCTCTAGGCAGGGAGGGATGAATAAAAAGGGATTGCATGGTGGTCGGCCTGGTTTTTTCCTCGTTGTGAGGGAGCAATTTGGGCACTTTGTTTTTTGGGCCGATGCCGATTCGGTCGTTTTAATCTGTGCGGATTATGTGATTCATCATTAGTAAATCGGTGTTTCTGCGAAGAGGGTTTTGTTTTGGTGGAACTGAAGATAAACGGAATAGTGTGATGTGAAGAATGGGGAAAAAACAGATATAAGCGACAATTTTCGATGGAACCTCCTGCTGTGTTTAGAATTGCACTGATTTAGTTTTGATTTAGTTTCGTTTTCGAGGGTATATGCTTTTTGTCAATTATCCTGTATTATTGATATTAACTGCGTGTGCTGTCAAATGTTCAAGGTTTTTTAGTGAATGCGGAGGCTGAAACGGAATTTATAAACAAGCAAATTGAAGTAGAGAATAAGTTATATTTTTTTTAAGTTAACGAATCAGTGTAAGAAACAGTAAATTTTAGTACAGACTGCACTGAATTTGCCCATTTCCTTCCCGAACCGAATAATAACATTGATATCAATTGTAGGTGGAAATTGAACAAAAACTTCTTCCATATGTTATATTTACTGCGAAGGAAGAGAAAATGCCGTTATTATTACATGATTCTCTATTCAAAATAATTTTAGTACAAAATTGTACTATTTGTCTATTAGTACTTAAGCAGCTACAATAGATATGCTATACTAGTTACTACGTATACGACACGATAAACAGTTCCTAAAATCCTTGAAGTAGAAAGGATTAACCTGTAATAAATTATACTCTCACACTTTCTGCGAACCTTTCTTAGTGTTTTATCAATTGTTTCCTACAGTGGGTTCCTATAATTAACACCTTCCCATACCTTCCATAACCAAAAAAAAATCAAAACAAAACCATTTCAACCAAACCAAAACAACAGCCAAACGCGCCACCAATGGAACGGATCGGTGGTGTTTCCGTTGGTTCCGTGCGTCCGCGGTCCAGCGAGACGTGGTGGCTCCCTTTGATTAAATTTGTTGCCGGTTTCCGATCATTTCACACCTTTTTCCGTATTTTCCTGTTCTTCCTGTTTCCTGACGCCCATTTCCTCCTACTTGTTGTACGGCGGAGGTTTATTTAGTGCCTAACACTCGGACCAGCTGGCCACACCGTTCACGTGTGTGTGTTAGTTTGTACGTCGGCGATAAGGGCTTTCGGAAGACGAAAACTAACGACCCCAGTTCCCCGGTGATGGTGGTCTTTTCTTTTCTCCTGTGTGCTGTTGTTGTAGTTCTGTATACGTCCCGGAACTGGTCTTTGTTGGAATGGATCTTTTGGAGCGAATCGATTTGACCCCCAATGCTTGTTCCCGTTGCTTTCCTGGGGTTCGGGTCAAGTGTTACTGGGTCATCCGTCTTGTTGGACGGTACACGGTGGCCGTAAATGTGTTCTAACCACCTTGTTTCTCTTCCTCTTTTCTTCCTTCTCACACCTTAGTTCCTAGAGGTCTTTCTACAGGCGGGCATTATTTCCCTTTATTCGCTCGGCTTCGTTATGTTTGCTTCCTGTTGCCTATCGTGCTGTTTATCCTTTCGACCACCAACTGTGGCGGCCTTAGTACACCCACCTATCTTTTTTTTCTGCTTCCTTGTTCCGAGAAGCAACCATACCGTCGGACGTCCATGTCGAGCTTGTCGGGGTTGTACTATTTTTATTTCTTTATTATCGACTCACCGGGTCGAACTTACCCGGCGGCAACAGTGGGGCCATTCGTGCCATGGTGACACGCAATCGGGACCTCCTACGCGATGGACCCGCATACAGCGCAGCTCTTCAGAAATATAACGACTTTGAGAAAACACCGACGAACGAACGAATGGGAAGCAGAAGCAATGGGCCACCGTGATGATAAGATCTAGTGAACACGATTCACTTTCAACTGGTTCGCTCCGTTCGGCCGGTGTAAGACATCGGCGGAAAAAATAGACCAAAGGGAGGTTCCGGCCTACCGTACAACACGGCGGTGGTGTAACAGTGATAAAGGAGGCAAACCGATCCTTCTTACATCGGATCAGACATCGGGTTCGTGTGACGGTGACCGGTGTTGGACAACCGTTGGGTCGGAGGGGCGAACCGATTTCCGAGAATTATTGTCGAAAGACATGCGAAGGCAGCATTTTACCATCCCGCTTGTGGGTTCGAGCGCCCGCCGAGTGTGCCTCCCCGAAACCGACTGGGGGAAGCAATCCGATCGTCTTGAATCGAGGACTGATTTAAGACTTCCTGGTGGTTACTCGGTAGTTTTTAAGCTTAAAAGGATTGCATGAACGTGCGGTGCGTTTCGGTACGGGTAGGCTTGACCATGAGCGGCCTTTCTCGTCCAGCAGCAATTGTGCACGGTGCACCGTACACTGGGATGGGAGTTTTGAGTGTATTCCTATGGTAATATATTGCTGTAGGTAGTAATTGTAAAAGTAAGCCGTTCCTGTTATGTGAATAACACCCGGCAATAAAGCCCCATAAGTCTTTCTGTACTGTCCACGGAAGAAGAAAGTATTAGATCAGACTCAGCAAATTGGAGGTTTTAGCAAAATATGTTCTAAGTACGTAGTACTAAAACTGTGTTCTAAAATTACCACTAAGCTCTCTTGAAGTAGTAGTAGTACTTGAGCTCAATGAATCAGTGAGAAGTTCTTCAAAGAGTTTTTCAAATAATAAGTCGACTCTGAAAAGCTTCATTGCTCCCCACATTTTAGTTTATTCCGTTTAGTTAACTAGTTGTTGAGTTTGTTTTAGTTTGGTGGCTTCTTTTTTTTTAATGTGTTGTTCATTGTGGGCTGGTCAGTATTTGCTAGGATTTGTTTTAGAATTGTCTTAATTATCTGTTGTAAAGCCCTTTGAGTTGAGTCCACCTATACTGCTTCCATTATTATTTATATATTTAAAGTTTCCAAAAACACATTAATTCTGTTGCAAGAGCAATTTATAAAGATTCATTAATCTTTGAAAATTCATAAATATGTTATGCTTCATGAGTCTTAAGTTTAGAGATTTAGAGCCATTCTGACTCAAGTACACCCATAGCTACTAAACTTATTTGTTGAAACTTTACCAAGCTAAATGAAAATAACACTTTTAAATACAGTAATACTTCAAGTAATACTAAATTAAATTAATACGATATCTGATATTTGAGCGAAAAATAAAAATGAATGCATTTATTCCATAAACAAACAAACCAACACCACTACTAATGGCCAAACATGGCGTACGATTTGCACCAAGCCACAGTTGTTTTCCCCGAACCATCCGACCGGGTTGCCCTCTGGCATTAGCCCATTCATCGCTTTGCCATGGTAATGCTTATGTTTTTATACGCCATTTTGTACGCGTATCCCTGCCTCCCGTCCACCTTAATCCAGCTCCAAAACCTCCGCCACAGCTAATTACGGTAACGGTTCGTGCCGAATGCTTTCGCTCTCCTTCAGCCAACGTTCGTTTTACGAAACACACGGCCACCGCCACTTGGCAAAACGGTTACGTTGGGGGTTTTGGCAAAAATTTTACACCAACCGTCGTGTCGAAGCAATGGTCGAAAATGGATTGCCCTGGCCCGGTGCGGTACCATATGGAAATTGTCCTCCATTCCACCGTCCCGTGAAAATGCTCGCGCTCTCGCACCGGAAATTTAATTAAACGCTTTATATTTCTTACATTTTTTTCTTTTCCTTTTGGCTTTGAGGGTTTTTTTTTTCATTCACTTTGCTGCCATGTTTTACCGTCCTATGGGCGCCACGAGTCTATCCTTTTTGATCATGTGAAGGGCTATACATATTTATATTAACAAACATAACGAAAATGGCTTGATATGCAGCGAGGATTCTTCATGGAGAGAGCGAGGAGCACTGATATCTCACATACACCGATATTCTCCTGCTTTGTGTTGATCCGTTCGGCTGGAGAGGATCATTTCCATACTCATCCTTCAAGGCCGGAACATCGGAAGGATGCGGCATTAAGCAAACGGCAACCGCGACCCGATAGCTTATTATTCACGGTCTCACCGTCGTTTTCCTTCCCTGTTGATGAATTTAACAAAAAATAAAACAAAAACAATCACACATACAAATTCTTCCACCGCTGGTGTGTTATACTGCTCAACATTGTTAACTTTACCTTTTTGTTGTCTTATGCTAATATTATCTTTCCACTCACTGTGGTGTGTGTGTGTTTTTGTTTTTCCATTACTCTCATCTTTTCATTACAAAATTTCAAATGCATTTCCAACGCTGGCAGGCATCCGCGACGGGCGAATGGCTTCCGGTTTCCTTCGGTTAACATCCGGCAGGCCAGAGCTTGAGGAGGTTCTGTGTGACTTTGCTGGCTAATTAGTTTCCTTGAGCGTTTGCCGCACGAAAAGTGCTAATTAGTGTCGACAGGGCCACGCAAAGGGAACGTAACGTGAAAGTGTGTTGTGAAATTCCTTTCCTCGGTGCTTCTTTTTCACACTTGGCACATTCCAGACAGGCTGCCTTATAGTTTTGCCACTGTTCACTTTCATTACAGAAAGACATTCCATTTGTTGTGATGAGACAACAGGATGAATCTTCAGTTAAAAAATGTTTCTATTATATTTAATGCAAATTTAAAACTATTTCGAAATATTTTTTAAACTCTGCTATCCAACTTCTTTTCGAAACTCAACTATCCAAATACGATAAATCATAAGAAATGCTAAAATATCTAAGAAGAATTAAATAGCCACGAATACTACTGAAAATTTCCCAATGTTGGGAAAAAGGTCTTCAGTTTCTTCAATAACAAAAAACAGGATAATTCAATGTTTCCTACTTATGTAGCTATAAGACAATATTTCACTCCTTGCTGTTTAATGAAATTTTTCATTGTTATTATGGTTGTGAAATTTAGTTTATAAGATATTCAGTCTGGCCAAGCTTACAAAATGAAAAAATATAATAACCGACACTTGATCTTTTATTCCCTTCTATAGCCACTAATGTGTACAGAACTCTAACCTAACCTTGCCCCATTTTAATTGCTCTAAGTCTGTAAGTCAAAGACCAAGAACTGCAACCTTTTACACCCCATGCACCACGTGACACGAGTTTAACCTTAAAATCGATGAATATTTCATGAGTGAAAACGGAAAATGCTAACCCACACTTTTCCTCGGTCGTCATTCGTTCCGGTTCGGTAGTATTTGATGAAAATCACACTATTGCCTCACGGGCAGGTATATCCCCACGGCCAAGGGTCACCGGACACACCGGTGTTGCTCTCGTTGAAAGCGTTTTTTTGTATGATTGGCCGGTGTAGATACCCGAACCGAACTACAACGCAGGGTTCCGGTTCAATTCGTTGTCCAGTGTCCAGTGTCCAATGTGGAAGGATGTGAGGTCTTGAGGCAGGAGTTTATAAGGGACTGCACATCGAATAAAAGAGGGTAAAGTACGAAGATCGAAGAAAGCAAGCGATGAAACGCATGTCCAATACCTCCGGCCGAATGTTTACCGTTCCATTTGCAGTGCAAATAGTGGAGCTAAATTGGTGTCCTGGGATTTTTATTTCGACAGCGGACACCAACACCATGCCGAGCTTCAGCTCACCTTGCCGGACGCTAGCAGACCTACAGGACTCTGGTATATTTCACAAACCAGAGTGTAGGGCTCGTCAAGGTCTTCGGCGTTAGACCGTTCGTGTTGGATTTATGCAGAGGGAACCCTCAGAAAAAGGTGATTTTTGTTTCGCTTTCTGTTCTGCGTTGCATTAAAGCAACCAGATAGGGTGTTAAAAAATCTCAATCAAACTATTTACAAAAAAGGGGCTCTGAAGGTGAGCCGAGAAAAACACACCCGCCAGCGGCACCCTGTTCCTAGGAACGTGTCGTGTTCCTTAGGGCCTTCCAACGGCCTTCCCCATTTTGCATGATTCATTGTGGGTCGATTGTTTTTAAGAGAAACAAATTAATAAGCCGTCCTACCCGTGGTCCGCGCTTACATGCGTGGGCCAACACAAGGGGAAAACAATCGACGGAAGGAGGACTGTTTTTTTTCGGAGTAAAAGTCGAACGCACCAACCCGTGACGACGTTTTGACACGTGTTGGTTACAATATAGGTTTGATTGCATCCAGGCCGTGTCAGGGTGCGGGAGTGCACCGTGTGCGTATGTGTTAGAGAGGCTTTTCCCCACGTGCACCTTTTCTGGTGACGTTCGAACAGGCTTCGATAAATAAATAATGGTACCAGTGTATTGGGTGTGGAAACATAATTTGCTTACCAAAAGGCTAAACGCTTTTACTACCAGTTACAACGATCCCACAGAAACGGAGCACGGGAGCATTGTTCGCTTCAAATGTAACTGGCGAAAAGCCGCAGTAATGCAGCAGTTAACGCGCACCCATTAGAAGCGGAAGAATGGAGAAAATGGGTGTTTGTGTAAAGCGCAAGGGAACGATTTGCTGGTTGCAGCGATTTGATGATTAGAGCATTGATTGATGCGTGTGCCTTTTTCCAAGGCACAGGTGACGGGGAGGTGGTGGAAATAAATGAGAATTCCACCATGACGCACAGTGCAGTAGCTGGGAAACATTGTATGTTTTGCGCACGATGCAGTAGAAATGATTTGGCTTGGCAGGAACGTGTTCTTTGGTTGTTGAGCGAGTAGGAAACAGCAGAAAGTCCTTCATTGATTTCAATTACGAAGTTGGAATGATGGAAACAATATTTTCTCTATCATTGATACCATTTGTACTAAAATTATGACGGTTTGTGGCTGTACTAATACAAATAGTGGGGTCTCTGATGACTTAAGCATGAAAATCTGAATAGTTTTAGATTGTTCCTGTCAAAATATGTACATTTATACCAAAACAAGAGGGCTCTTCCTGGTTATTTGTCAACAGACAAATCATTTTGACAGATGGTCGCTGAACGCATTGCAAACTTGCAACATTTTCCAAAGAAAAAATTGTGCTAAACTTTTATCGAATTACTTTATAAACCTATTTCACTTCTTGAAGTGCGTATCAAGGTGATACAGCTTTGTTTGGATCTCAATTCCTTCCTTGTATACTTTGATATCTTTTACGATTGTCAAAACCTGTGAGCGGGAAATAGCATAAGATCCTCTATTTATTTTATTCGCGAGCTTAGAACGATGAAACCAATATGTTTTCTTTCATTGTTATCAGTTGTACTAAAACTATGGCGATTTGTATCTGTACTAAAACTGTGAAAGATGTAAAAGAGATGAGTAATTTGATCTCAATCCCTGTGTTCTATACCCTCAAACATTCTCAGAACCTTCAAAAACATGCTTATGACCACAATATCTTGTAACTTCAATAGATATTGCTAGTTTACTATGAGTTTTTTTAGTATGAGTATGATACTTCACCCCTCAGTGTAAGTTTTACCTTAAGTTTTTGCTAGTAGCGCTATCAACTTTCCCGTTAGACATGGCATAAATTACTTCTCCATTCCCGTTCTCCTTTTCCTACGTTCTCGCACAAATAAGGAATGCTAATTTCATTCAGCGGCGTTGAAAGGGACCGAAAAACACGCCGTTCCTGTCCGACAAATTGATGACTTTTCGTTTTAATGTCAAATAATTTGCTGCTTTCCCCGAACGTTGCTCCCATGTGGACACACGGTTTGTATCCCGGGTTTGGTGCGTTGATTAGTTCTGGGCAGGTAAATTTGGGTACGTAATGCTTCCGAAGCAAAACAGAAAAAAACCTTACCGAAACAGGCAGGAAATCGGTTCATAAGGTGCTCGTGTTCCGTTGGATTAGCAAACACTTCGCACTTTGGCAGTGTAGTTTGTGAGGAAAAACTACATCGGCCACATGAATATTCCAACGCCGCGTGTGGAGCTGGAGGGAAAAGAATTTCCCCAGCGATGCTTTCGGATAGTCACGGAGCGAGGTGAAAAATGGAACGCAACAACACCGGGGCCAACCACCAACGGGCTCGTGGTAATGTGTTTCTAACCCATAAAGGAAGTAGTAATTAATCAACAACAACATCGTTTCTTCGGCATTTCCGCACAAGTTTCCGTACCGTGGAGCTACCACCTTTCGGTCTGTTGCTTTTCCTGCTGGGATTTTTACCCGAAAGGGTGGCGTAGGCGTGAGAGTGGGGGTGTGTTGGTAAAGGTGAACAAAAACGTAAGTCTTAATCGTTCAGCATGTGCGCGTGCAATGGACGCTCAAACCCGGGACGGAAGTATGCAACCAAGAAAGGTCATAGGTATGCAAAACTATCGATTTTTCCACCTTCTGGTAGTGGAGTGAATATATCTTTTTGTGCATTCTATGAGTTTGTTCATGCTGAAGAAAATTAAATGTAGTCAAACGCACTTTTGGGTACCTTTTATAAAGAACTGGTGTAGTTAAATGAAGCATTTTGGAGAAGTTCTACAAAACTTACCAGAACTCGCTAACCGGCTGCTAGTTGGACCGAACATCTGATATGGATCTGTAAAGAGAACGAAAACAGGCATTAATTTAAAAAACACATTATTTAAGCCCAGAACAACACACATCATTCGTTCATTATTGTGCACCGGATCGATAATTTACCTGCAGCGCAGATAACGACATTAATCTGCACCACAATGCGAAACGCGCGAATCGAAAAGGCATAATTAAAATGGTGTGATTTTTGCTGCTGAATGGAAATTATTTTTCTGTTGTATTTAATCCACTCTTTCCAGCTTGCTTTTTGTTTGCACGAGCATCAATTTGGTTTGCGGTGGCGTACACACATCACCACGTGCACGACGGCGATGAGTGCCAGAGCGCGCCATTTTGCCATGTATCTGCATTGTGCTAAAAATGATTAAAATGGCTACCGGCCTTCCCAAATGCCATCCACCATCCGTGCCTCCGTGGGTTGTGGGATACAATGGAACGGGAGAAATTAAATATCCTGCCCACGTTTCCTATTGCGTCGTAATGTCCACGGCTGTTTTTCTCTTGTTTCTCCCTCTGTGTTATGCACAATGAAGCATTTTTTAATTGCAAAATATCAGAACGATTGGACGCGAACGAATAATGTAAATAATAATGGTTAAATAGTAACAACAGCAGAAGCTTTATGAAGAGAGAGAGAAAACAGGTACATAGTGAATGCTGTGATGGAACAATTTTCTATGGTGGATAACTGACAATGGGACTCTTATTGCAAAAAAAAACATTATAAGGAGGTTTCACGGTGTAGAGTAGAGCCACATTTCCAGCACTTGAAATTGGACAAAAATAAAATAAGAAAATAAAAATCAAACAGAAAGAGCAACACATCCAACAAGATGTGAAAAATGCGGAATGAAAAACACACACCGCACACCGAAATATGTAGATCGTTGCACTCGTCGAACGTCGAAGAACAATAGAACGAAGCTGCACGAACTGCAGGAAAAAGTATAGTGGACAACAGTTTGCATGAATTGTATATAATATTATAGCAGCATAATGGAGGTGCACATTTTAACATTCAGGCGACAGTTTTCCAAATGGATCCATCTCCTCGTGTGGGGTGGAGCCCAGTGGAAATGAACTGGAAAACGGACCAGCACGGTGATTCGGAGTGGAAATGGCAGGGAAATGATGAAACTTAATGCTGGCCATCGAACATAACTGCCGAGTGCAAAGGGACGATGTGAACGTACCTACTACGTACTATTTTTGAACACAAGGTCCATGTGAGCGTGTTACCCGCAAGAAGACATGGACACTTGCCACATACATCTGCCGGTACGAAAGGATGAGTGAAGCAACAATGGGAATGTACCAGTGGTATCAACGCCGCTTCTGGGACGACGTAACAAAAAGTGTCCCATAGTCGCCTGTTTTTCGCAAATAACGAACGCCCCAATATAGGAAAGCACCCAAGCTGTGAGCATTATTGTAATTCATTTGCGCAACCTCTTCCCATTGTGCAAATGCATCGTGATTTGCATGGTGATTATTATAATTTCTGTACGAGCGCAGTAGTAATCGAAACGGTACTCTCACCGTGTTGGTGTGCAAGTGGTGTGCAAGAGAGCGCCATCTAGTGTAGAATTTTTCGGCACACTAGCCTTTCCAGACGCAAAGGGGTTGTGCCCACTTTTTACAATTATCATCAACCACTCGTGTGGTGCACACTTGAAACAGTTGCATGGTGCAAAAACGTGTAATATGCTTTGTACGTAGCATATCACAGCTTTGTTCACGCGTGGCTATAGCAATGGGTGTCTGTGTATGGGTACGAAAGAACGTGTACTTATCCCACCGGACAGAACAATGGGAAATGTTTTATAACATTTTTTTTAATGCATTTTTATATCCATTGTTTTGTTTTTCTTTCCACGAGTGTTCCAAACTAAGAAGGGTAAGACTTGAATGGTGGAAAGGAACTCACAATTATAGGGTGGAAATGAAATGGGGAAATATTAGAATTTTGAAGTTCATTCAGACATCTTCAAAATGGATTTTGAGGATATAAAAATGTAGCAAAGTTATAATTTAACCGTTTGATTGTTATAAAACAGTACTTAAAGTTTTAGTACATTATGTACTAAAAACCCTAAAAGTATTATAGCGAATAAAATTTAAACATTTCTTTTTTTGCGTTATAAACGCTATCAAACCCTTAACCTTCTATCACCCTTCCTGAAGGGTATCACCATTGGACAAACAGAATCGGAAGCAAACATCAATATATTCCCGGCGACTAACTGGACACTGGGGAAATAAAAGGTGCTAAACTAAGGGCACCGGAACCAATCCACCCCGGGAGGGTTTCTTGCGCGTGTACCAGAAGGACGAATCTTAAGAAATTTAGGAAACTGCCACAAACGACATTTGGAACCCGTGCATTACCTTTATTAGATCGGGACACTGTCAACAAAACGTTCACCCGGTGTGCCCGTGTTTGGCGCAACTGACCGTTCACAAACATTATTTGTCTATCGAATCAATCGAATCTTCCCCTTTTCGGGTAGATTGTTTCTCTCGGTGTCCCGCCATCGACACTCGAACTTTAACGTTTGTGGAAATAAAGGTGCTTTTTAAAGAGCGACCCTGGTGGACATTGTACATCCATGCTCTGTACGCGAACGGGGTTTTGATTGTACGAAGAAGCAAGTAAGAGAACAGGTCAAGAATGTTACCACTTCATCCCATCCCTGCAAGTTGAACGTAACGTGGTGCGTGATTATTATTCCCCTTTTGACTAAATCCGGCCAAGTCACGCCAGTTTCCGTCCGTCCGGCGTTGTAGGCCAAACGTTCAACGCCATGTTCCGTTCGGAGTCGAGGTTCGTCGCCGTTTCGCCCTCTTTCTACCGGACTTGAGTTAAATGAGTGGAACATTCTTCTTCTCACCTGAACAACTGTGCTCGTGTGCGTGTGTGTTTGGGTACGTTTTATTCCGTGGGTTTCCTTATTTCCTTGTGATTTCCGACCAACCTTCCGGAGTGTTTCTGGATTGCTCAGTTCCCCTTTTGCACGGGGTCAATCGTTTATTGTAACCGCGGTTTCGAGTCAAGCTTTTCCGACCGAAAGGGCCCCGTCCCCGGAGGTCTTGAAGAAAACAATTGTACAACCCGTTTGCCCCCTTCGGCCTGTTCCCGCGCACTCCAGTTATTATTAAATATTTTCTCAACTTTTCTTCCTTCTTCCTTCCGTAAGTCGTTAGAGCCCATTTGCAAAAAAGGGGTGTTAGGAAGGTGCCTCCTTACGCTTGTAGCACGAGCACGATCGCAAGGTTGTGAGATTGTTCGTGTGTGTGTTTTAATATGAATTGTTATTTTCCTGGGACATGGTTTTCCGGAGGTCACACACAGGAAACCGAACCGAAAGCAGCAAAAAGGGAACAGCCAAGTGACGCTCGAGCAGTTCCTTCCGAGGAGGCAACGAGCTCCCTACATACTCAGGACCTTTTTACAGGGTGCTATTTTCTCTCTCCACCTGTCTTGGGAAGCGTGTAGTATGACGTTCATTCGATTGGGAGTACCACATTTGAGGAGCATTCTTGGAGGAGAACAAAAAAAATCTACCAAAAACGCAAACGTTATCGAAAACAGTCTGTACCGAAACAGTAATATAGACATTTCCACAATCGTAAAATTAAATTACACCTTCTTCCGTCCGCCACACTCGTTTACTCGCCATGTTTCGCCGATCCCGGCTTGTACCCAAGGAGCATAATGGTTGTACCAGAAGCAAACATTCATTTGACCTCCAATTGTGGCTACTTTGCAACTTGCATCCAGCCAGCGCATGCATCTTTAAAGTGCATAATTTAATAATTAATCTCTTAGCGAAGCGTTTGTCTTTGCCGGCGCGTAGCAGTGCAGCCGGAGACAGCCTTAAGGGCACATAATTTCAAAACTTCAGCCCAGTTGCTAACATGACTTCTCGCACCGGCGAGCCAATGAACTCTTTCCGGAGCTGTAGCTGGAGCTGAAGAACGTACGGGAGCGTAAGCGAATCACACAAAAAAAAACGAATTCCCCCCTATTCCACACACTGCTACCACCGTTCTGGTATGGTTCTGAGTGGAAAAGGACATAATTATTTAATCATATTTAATGAGTTAACAGTATTCCGGTTCCTTGTGTGTTTTTAGCTTGGTGCGCTTGGTGGGTGCAGTAGTGTCGCATAATTTGCATATTTTAGCAACGCATCGCCGTGGTCGTGTTTTTAATCCCACTGCGTGGTCGGATTTATGGTGGTCCGCTTTTTTTCTTGTTTTTGTTCGGAAGGAACTGAAGCGGTAGGTGCCATAAAAATGGTTCTCCTTCGTGTTTCCGTTTCTTCCCAGTGTTGCTGTCGGTGTGACAATTGTCTCAGCTTAATTGCCCAAAAGGGGGAAAAGTTTTGTAGTGATTATTGTAAATTGGTAAAAAAAATCGTTTGTTGTTGTTGAACAAATTTTCAATATAAAATTATGCATCATCATTAAATTCGTTTGGCTGCAGAGATTTGTACTAAAAATGTATTGCTTCTAATGTACTAATAATTTCTTAATGTTAACTAGACCGAACTGCTAAATTACTGAAAAATGCGCTTCTATTTGCGATGCTCATTTTCTATGTTTTGCTATCATATGCTTTAAATGGACGTTTGATTAATTCGTTTAATTTATAGAGAACTTATAACAACTTAAATAATACTTCCTAGGAAACATAAACAAACAAAACATAAATATCAAGTACTCTACAAAAAAAATTGAAAAAGGTTCTAGAAAAATCTGTTCTTTTCTGTTTGACAAATTCTTTAAAAAATAAATTTCAATGAAAGCTATTTTTAAAAATTTTAATAAATCCTTTTGTTTTTCGAAGTGTCTATATCGTTATGTTACGGCTCAAAAATTGGTTTAGCAATAAAAACAGACAAAAGTGGATAGAAAAACAATAAAAATACCTTAAGAAACTACGAAAACTACACAATTAATGACTCAATTGTAATTTCACAGAATTATTCGAGCATAATTACACAACAGGTCTTGATATTAAAACAAAATATGAGGAATTTATTTCAATAGAAAATAATAAGGTAAAAGTAAAATTCTAGGCTCGGAATTTGTATTCCAAAATGACTTAAACGATTGAATTGTTTCCATATGAAAAAGAAGTAAACAAAAACCTGATCACAGTCTCAAGCAAAGAAATGTTAGCAATAACTTGTTCAACTAGGAGGTAACAAAAGAGTTGCAGTTTTTGTTCGAAAACTAAACAAAACACTTACAATATTGTAATTATTTTTCAAACTTAAGCATAAATTACTGAAATGCAAGCAAATGCTTTTATACAGAGAGAAAAAATACAAATAGTATGATAAATATCTCGAATCAACCCTTTCGAGTTTAACCGTGCAAAATTTTACTACATTTTATGATCCGTATGATGAACGAGGCGTATCGAAATCGTTTATTTGTGGCGGGCAGAGAAAAAAATTAGACACAATTCTGTACGCTCGTCCACGGTTCTACGCACACTCTACAGTTGCGAATGTTTATTATGGTTCCATACCGCGTTTTTTTCTTTTACTTTAGAGCTACAATCCAGCCAATCTCATTCAAAACCGTCATTCCCGAGTATCGCTCGATAAATTCTAATTCCACTCGCATGAGGTTTGCGTAACGATCGTCTATTGTTTTGAATTATGCTCGTCCAACCGACCGAGCGCCAGTTGAGTGGCTACAGTTTTCGGCGACTTTAAGCTACTTTTTTGCTGTTTGTAAAATTTGTTGCACTATTCAGCGTAAAGCGAATGCTCACCAATCATCGATACATTTGTTACCACGTGGAGAAGAGCATCACTCGAACGGAAGTGTTTGTGTGCTGTGGAGTGGTTTTTAGTTCAGTTGCTACCTAGTGTTGCTGCTTTTTTCCTGCGAACTTTGCAGCTGAAGAAAATGTTTTGTGCCAAAAACTGCACCACATTTAAGGCGGGCGCGAGAGGCATGAATTGGGGTGCGGAATTGGGCCCGAAGTGGCTCATGAAACGTAAGCCGAATAATATATATTCAATTAAGGGTTGCAGCTGAAAGAGATCGTATGAATGGAGAATTTGTATGTGGCATTTTGTGTGGTACGGAAACAGTTTGGGTGAGTGGTGCCCGGTTCCGTTTCGGTTGTTCGGAACAGTAGTAAGGCGTGAAGGACCATCGAGAACACGCAGGAAAAAAGGTTTAGCGGAAAGCTGAGAATTTGCATGATTTTTTTCCTAGCCCCTTTTTCGCTGTCAATGGATACAATCGAGTGGGCGGCTGCTTATGACATGTCATGGAAGGGTGAGTTCATTGTGCGGTGGAAATGAGTGTGGGGAAATTTTTGCCAATACCGGTTGATGTTTGAAAATATTGTGACATAAGCTGGAGTGGTTTCTTTGGCGCATGGAATGGCTATGGGATGCTGTTTTTGAAAGTGAAATAATTTAAGCAGAGGACACTTTAAGCAAATGCCCATAGAAAATATTCTGAAAGAATTCTTAGCGACTTCTGGACATTTTAGGAAAAACCCGCTTCTGTTCTGGATAATGTTGTAAACCTAGCTAAATATGTAAACAGTTCAAGATTTTCCAGAGTATCGTTATCCTGCGTTAATCCTACTTTCAATTGACACTGATTGGAAAGTAAATTTACATCCCTTCCATAGTCTTGTAACCATGTTTGAGTAAGTATTTTAAAATTGTGCAAAAACCGACCGTTTTGCACTAAAAAGTGCCAAAACAGGTTGTGTTTAATCTTCTAATTACCATCTCACAATACGCAGAACTCAGAGTTCATCCTCCAGCGAAGGGGAAATAGGATCAGAAAGAAAGGATAAGGTAGGGTGAGTCAATCACTGAGGTTGTATGTTTATTTATCCCGGGTCCGTCAGTAGAGCAGGTTTTTTTTTCAGCCATCGATATCCAATAAATTCCACTCTTTGTCATAAAATAAACGCAAATTCGAAAGGCAACTAAACCTTATGTTTTTTTTTGTCCACCGACATCAATACCATTCGACAATGGTTCCGGAAGTTTCCTTTTTTTATTTTCCTTGTTCATGTGTGCAAACGACCCTTCCACAGGAACGGGATACACTTAATCTCGGTAGCTGCTTAACCGAGAAGAAAGAACATCACAGGCAACAATAAAAGATGCAAAGGTGTGGAAAGACCGGCAGAACAAAGAGGCAGAAAATAAAGTAACATAAACATGTGGCATGTTTGCAGTGATTTGTGCCCGATTTTACATTCAGCCAGTCACACATGTCTGACCGGTTGGGTGGGATCAAACCCGACGGAAACATAACCTAACGAACCTAACATTATGAAGTTTAGTGTCTTTTGATGTTTCGATTATCGTGTATCGTGTTGTGAGATCGGAAAGTATGGACTCTCTTGCTTAGATTTTGACGAATTTGGGTAGTTTTTAATGTATTCCAACTCAAGAAATTCGGAAGAAATTACGTCCACTAAATTTGGATCTATATACAAAAGATTCTCTTAAAGCAACTCCATCTCACCTTTCTTCCCGAGAAAAGCAAACAGGATCAGGTTCTCTGGATGTCTAGGTTCACCGCGTCAAACCATACATCTATCGATTTTCCATCACACACCGATACGATTTCTAGTGCCAAATTCTAGCGGCTAGACAACCGTTTCGGTCCCCAAGTTCTCAAAACCCCTCCCAAAACGCACTCTAGCAAAACGGAAGCGAATGGGCAAACAGAGCCACCGATAATGAAGTAGGAAAGTTCGCAAACAAAATCCATCGGACATCAGCTCGTAATTAAAAGCCGTAAGACCAGCAATTTGGAACGGGTGTTCGCGTCCGTAAAGCAAACGTTTCACACGGAGGTCAAATGATGCCGGTTGATGGGTTGTTTGCCTCGGTCGGTCAAAGTCAGTGCAGGCATTAAGCGTTTGGGACAATGGTCATCAAACAGTTGGCTGGGTGATAAGTAAACAAATGTCTAATGTAGGTTCACTGGGTTACTTTGCCCCAAAATGGGCGACGATTAAGCGAAGGTTATCTCAAGAACGTCTGAAGAAGTTATATGGATGATGGGAGATATGTTCAAAGGAGTCAATGTAGAACGTTACCAAGAAATGGATTTAATAAAGAAGAAACCAACTTCGATGGAATATTTGAAGGTATTTTAATCAATAATCTAATCAAAATTCTTCATTGTATACGGGTCTACCTCTCCAACTTCAATAACATCCTCCGAATGTCTCCATCTATCTGATCCTTATTTAGAATATTTTCCAACTCTGGAATGTTATCTAAACTGCTCTGTGTGATCCGATTCCACTATGGTGAAGATTATGGATGTTATTCTTGTTATCCACCAAAAGATTGTTGAATTGCCCGCTCAACATGTCACCCCGCTCAATAATCATGCACCAAATCATACGAAATCACACGAGCGGAAGAAAAACATTTCTTCACGCAATTTCAAATCCTGTCACCCCAGCCGATCCTTCCGTGTAACAAGCGTTCCGGTGCCAGCGCTTCGGCTCTTTGGTCACGAGGCTGCCAAAAGAACACATCGGAAACAACACGGCAAGTGCTTGTTCGCCTGTTTCCCCGGGGGCGATAAATCGACCGATTGTACGCGTTTAGAATAGAGCGCCGTTCGCGCTTTTATTGTTTACAATCAGTGTGAATCATCAAAAACCACTTTTTGATCTAGCACAAATTGAATTTTCCAACCAAACCGTAGGTTGACGACGGCTAGTACAACGGAGCGCACTGTGCACACAAGACAGGATGTATGGTGTGAAGGTAGCCTCAGGCCACTACAGGCACACCAAAATCAACCAACCACACACACATACACGTACATCAAAAAGCCAAAAGGATTCTTGCACCCTTAAATCGCCCGGAGGCTGGAACACGAAGTTTTGCGACTCGATGTGTGCTCTTGGTTATTTTTCTTCTCTAGCCCTCGCAAGATGAGCCACCCTGTTCTGGGTGGCTTCTCGCCATCTTCGCACAGGACGATGGTTCGTTTGCGCGAAAGTTTAATTTTAATGTTGTGTCAGGGAAACACGCCGCGGGGTGTAATTTGTAACACCATCTCGCATCCCATCACTGGAGCAACAGGGTTGAGGTGGCGGAGAGTGGTGTGCCGAGTGTTGGCAGACTCCCATCTCGCACCTCGGGGTACGATGGGCACCGGAATGTCGTTTGAACCTGCCAAACGAAGCGTGACCGAAAATTTGAAAAGGGATGAAAAGTTACCCAAGCGCATAGGGCTTAGTGCCACAATCCCGTGGATGCTGCGGGCAGAAAATGTGTTTGGAATTGGGTGGGTCCGATCGGTACGCTCGGTTGTTTTGTGACAGGGAGGTTTTGCCAATGTTTTAACACTAATTGTTAATGAATAAGGGTTAAAAAGTTGGTAGGATTCAACGATCAATTTACTAGAACAAAATAAGTTAATCTGAAGCCTATCTAAGAACATATTAAGAAACGAATGGAAAAATAAAACATTATTAAATAATGATAGCAAAATAAAATTTGAAATATTACAAAAAAATAATACAAAGTTAGGAAAAATGTATATACTTAACTTTAAAAAATGTGTAAAACGTAAAAATTCATAAATGAATCTAACACTCTGAAAACACTTGAACTGAATGAATCTAACACTGAATAAAAACACTCTAAAGTTAGCATTTTTTCAAGCTTTTCTGTAAAATAAAGTTTTTGAAATTCATGGATATCAGCGAATACAAAGACAATAAGAAAGAGAAAACAAAAACTATACTGAATAAAAAAGGAAATAGTATAATTCAACTTTGGAATGGAATTTAGATACAAGGAATATAAAACTAAGTGAAAAAGTAGAAATAAAATAAAAAATCAAATAAAATACAAAGTAAATAGTTGTTTGGAATGTATAACATATCCTTAAAAAAGCTAAAACAAAATGATTTGCTGTTAAATAAAAAAAACTCATAAATCAACGTGCTAAAGTATTAACACGAAGTTAGTGTTATGTTGAAACATAGTTGAAGAATAGACAATAGTAATGAAACAAAAGAGTACGATAAAATATTACAAAGCATACATAAAAAAAAGACTTTAAAAATTAAAAACAAGCATGAATTGAAGCCTACAGTATTCGTTCGTACTAATAAGTTATAAAACAATGTTTTACGCAGGGAGAACATGAGAAATAATCACAAATAATTAAAGAAAAACATCAACACGTAAACAAATAGTACAACGAATTATAAATTATATAACATGGATCAATGTTACCAAGCAACCTTAAAATTGACCTGTACTGAAATGTAGCAAGGAAATGTGTAGACAAGAAGGAAAAATGACGGCCATTTTTCTTGTTTCTTATCGTTTAGCAACAAAACAAGTTACCAGCACAGCCTGACTGTGGAGTCGTGCCGTGAAAAGAATAAAACTTTTTCACCCGTGTGTGCTTGTATGTGGAAGGGAAGAGGAGGACGGGAGGGTAGTAGGCGACCCGCAGCGACCCGTCGAATTATTCAACCGTGCCAAAGTGACGAAGCGAAGCTGTTTGTGAAGTGTCTTTCACGTAGTGCCGCTGGGAAAAAGGAAGATCACAGCTTCTACGTCACCTTTTGGTTGATTTGGATTATCGCCTCCTGTACACTGCGGTGTCTTCGTTTGCTTTGAACTTTGACTGGCACATACTGTCACCAATGATTGTGCAATGGAAAGAGAGAGGGGGATGGGAGTGTGTATTGAGGTCAGGCCGTACCATGGAGGATAGATCACGGATGCGCACGAAAGCGTGACATTTGTGTTTGATATTAGTTTAGTTTTGATTGTACACATTATCTGGCGAGTCGTAACGTTTGGCGATAGGAAAAAGGCCAATTGTTCTACCACGGAACGGGGCATGCCCTCGGGCGGATTGTGCTGTGGGTGTATGATCCAAGTAATCAGAGCATCTTAAAGGCCGAGCATGGTGGACAAGCGGGAAAGATAATGAAATTTTCGGTTGACTGATTTTTCAAGCTACTCCGGGGCACGTTTGGACGTTGCCCGGCGGTAATTGTCAAAAGGGCAAATATTGTGTGGCAATGTTATTTGCAGAGTGTGAGATAATAAATTATAAAACACCATACCTTGGCTCTGGGACGAGCTGTGTGAGCCCCATGATGATTTGTACGAGGAGTCTGTAAAGGGAAAGAAAAGTCAGGCATTAGGATTGATGTGCAATCCAACTAGATCTTCTTTGTTTCATTCGTAGGTGCAAAGTTTCGTGAATTAACTATTCCTGCTTTGTGTTATTTTTGTGTTATTGTTTAATTTATATAATTTGGTTTACACTTCAGTTTTTGTTCTTCCATATTTTGTTAAATTTCAACATCTCTTAGATAACTTTTTTCATAGATTTCATAAACAAAATAATTAATTTATTTTTTGCTACAAAACATACAAAACGGATGGTCACATTCCCAAGCGGGGCATTACATCTTCAGCCCCTGTCAAACGCGTGAAAGACAAAAAGGGGTTGTCTCGTTGTCATTATAATTACCAGCAAATAACATTGAAAAGTTACCGAATGATCCACCGGAGGACCGATTCAGATAATCGGGCGAGCTTTTGATATCGATCATAATTTTGCAACCGTCGTCAACGCTGCCCTGCCGTGGTTTTCCAGTTTTCAGTCGAATCTTGGATGCGCTGTCCCGTCCGTCCGCACCGATACCGACGATCGCACCCGGAACGGGCCCACCAGCGGTCTCCCCGTGACCGACGATACTTCCGCCACACACGCCACCAGCGTAACCGGCAGCCACAGCAGTGGCCACTTTTCCTGCTTTGTATTACGGGCAGGTGTTTTTATCTCTTTCTTGTGGCAGGTTGCGTTTTAGCACAATTTTTTCCACACTTTTCACACCGTACACTGCTAAGCGAATTTTCACAGCGAGCGTTTTTGGGTTTAAACTTTGCTTTTCTTTATATTGTTTCCATTAGCAGCATATTTTCACTTTCACTTAGATACATTGTTTGAATTGCTTACTTCGTCACTATGCAGTTTTTAAAAGTTCTGGATTTCTAATAAATAAATAAATGTGATTGCGTAACTCATTATTAAGTAATGTTTAATGAATCAATAAGGAAGTCGCAGTTAATAGTTAATTTATAGCATTAATTTCAAACAATGAACTTTCCGGCGGGATCTTAAAAACTGCACAATTTTCAATTCGAGGCATTGAAGAACATGAATGCACAATATGATTCGAATTCACTCAGATGAACGACTTCTGCGTTGTCTATCTCTAAAACTGCATCTTGTTATTGTCTTTGTCTATTGCGGAACAAACTCCACCGGAAAACGGTTGTAAAACCTCTCGAAAACCGGTGACGGTCTTGCATCCAGCATTAAACAATAAAATCGCTACCATTCTACACCAACGAACGGTCACTAGGAAATGGCAGAGGTTGTGGTCATCGGTCACTAAAAAACCCCTCCGCTCTCTGTCCGACTGTGGAGTGGAACAGGAAAAGCGTAACGGAACTGGCCGGTTACCGTTACCGGACACCTTCCATTTCCTGGTCCTGGTCCACGAAACTCCAATCCATCGATGTACCGATGGGCCCCTTTGAGCCTTCACCCCTTATATCAGTGATGGAAAATAGCAAAAAACACGAGCCATCCTAGCCAATTCTGACCACCTAGCCAAAGCGGGCGAAAGCCTTCACGTGAAAAAACAGCGTCCCCTTTGCGCAGGCTTTCCCGGAGCTTTTATTTGTATCACCAAGTACCACACATACCACCGTACCCAAATTCGCACACTATCGTTTCAACCCACCGGGTTGGAAAGAGACCCACAGTATTGGCAACACTTCCGTCTGTGTTTTTTTTTGTGAGGTGTTGTTGCTATTGTACTTCCCACCGAGCTCCTTTTTATTGGGACTCACGGGATACTTGTACTTGTCCGTCGCATCCGGATGAAAATCCGGCCAAGATCCGGTCCGGACGACCGAAACGGTAGATAGTGGGTGTGATATGATAACACACGTAGCAACACAAAAAAAAAACCCGCGAACAAAGCTGTGGAAAAGAGTTCGGAAATATTTTTAGTACATCGCACATGCAACATGAACGTGCTGTGTGAGTAGGTGTGTGTGCGTGTGTATGAAGGGTGGTGGGAGGTCAGTGCAGGTGGGTAAATTTGCATAAAACCAGTTGAGCAAATGGTTTGGAAGAGCACTTGCAAGAGTCCTTGAGGAGATACAATCCAGGAGCTTGGAAGGTCAATTTCGGATCAATTGTACTCTATCGAGAGTTACTGGAGAGGTCCAAAGAGCAATAAAAAGATCACTTTCAGGAGCAATGTAAATGTCCATAATATTGATAAGTATTTTAAAGTTCACCAAATAATTCAATAAACACTTGAATAACAGCACTGAATAATTAAATTGTCACACTTCTATAAAAGGCACCATTGTTCTAAAAACACTGAACTTCTTAAAAAAGGCACACTAAAAATTCATCATCATCATCATCAAGTTGTTACAGTCCTCCTCAGCACCTGAATGTCCTTTGTGGTCAGCACTTCCTATTTTTTTATTACTCATCTCCAACATTGAGAAATAAAAACATACACATCACAAATCGCTTTCGTAAATTTCGCTCGTACAGCAGAGAAAGGTAACGCACCCATAAGGGGGCAACAAAGAAACACAGCACATACACCCGGTGACCAAGTTGCGAACTTGCGTATGGTCGTAGCGCGTGGTGACAACTAAGTGCGTTTTCCTGCCGCTGGCAGCAGCGAACCGTTCGTCAAACCGGCCCAGGATAAAACCGTGGGCGAGACGATAAAACAAAAATCCTTATCCGTTGCGCCTCCCGTATTCCGGTTCCGTTTTTATTTTCTCTCACTCTCGCGCGCTCCTCTCTCTCTCTCTTCTTTAGGAGCCGTCCGACCACCACCGACGCTTTCCAAGCGTATAATCCCACCGTTCCGCGCGACACACAGCGGACCCTTTTCGGAAGTGCTCCGATTTCTTCCCGTTTGCGGATGGGAAGGATGCTCCAGTACCGGGTCGATCGCTGGTTGGCTGGTTGGTATGGGAAAACCGTGTACCGTGCGCGGACGTTGTCGATGTATTGCATGCACCCGGCGCTTTTCTTCCTTTCGATGCGCTTTTCCGCACCACCCAGACGAGGGTGAATAGGTGCGAAAATGAAACGGCAATACTGTTGCTTTTCCCCACTCTCTTTCTCTCTCTCTTTATCAAGTGTGCAGGAACAACATCCTCACCTTCCCGACCACGGCCTCAACATCAACCGAAAACGTCATCCATTTCCTATTTAACTTTACCGTCCGTGGTTCCTACCACCCTTGTTTCCACCGGTGCAGGATATTTTCGTTTTTCACGCTTTCCGCCACCAGTGCTATTTTCAATCGGAAAACCCGCTCCAAACACCGTTCGAGTGGATAATCCACCCTTGTAAACGTGCATGGGAGACCGCCGGTTGAGCGAAAAGGACATCCTACATCCTTTCACCGGAGGCGGAGCTATAAATTTTCCCTAGCAACCACCAATCGCAGACCACCCTACTATCCATGTAGGGTAGGGTATAAAGGGGAGGGGGGGGGGAGGTGGAAAAACGTCCGACTAGGGGTCGTGGGAGCAGTGGGTGAGGGCAAATGCCGTGTCCGGAACGGACGTACCGGAGAGTTGTGTTGATGAATTGTGCGGAAAAGAGACGGATCCTGGAACCACTTCCTTTTTCCTTCCTGCTCTGTCGGAGGGATGGATGCCGTGGTGGGATGGTGGTTGGGTGGGTGGGAACGATCAAGGATATTTGTCATTACACACTACGTTCGGTTTTTGGTTGCTTTGTTGCTTGCAAATGAAGTGTGCGGTGTCGTTGGAGCAGGACCACCTTTGCGTGCCGTCTCCCTCTAAGCGGGAGGACGAATTTCACTTTTCGCCTAAAAGCGGGCACCAGCGCCCGGGCCCTTTTTACAGGGTGGCCGAGCCGAGCCGAAATGCGCAACAGTCAGTGTCAGTGCGACGTGTCAGGTTTTCCGTAACCGAAACTGCACACATCCTTTCGGCACGATGGATGGATGAATGAATGAAATGATTGCTACCTTCCTTTATGTATCCCGGTTAACCCGTGCACCTTCTGCCCCACCAAAACCCACCTGGTCCCATGCACCTGACAAGTGGTAACTTTGTGTTTTTATAAGCTATTTTTTCCCTCCCCATTCCCTTTGGCTCTCCGGTGCTCCCCAGGCCGACCCTTTTGAGCGCGAAAGCGTTTGCGGACGTTCGTAATATCCTTTTCGGAGGTTTTCGATTTCAAACTGGCGGTGGCTTTGCGCCTCACTCCGCAAGACCGGAGACAGATAACAACCGGCAGCAGGATATGCTTCTGGTCGTACCCGGTTTTGTTCGGGGGCGGCCCGGTACCGTGCGAACCCGTACTGCCACTTGCAACCAGCACAGGACGTTCCGGTTTCGGTTCCGGTTAGGCACTGGAATGACCTCCTGTTTCCTGTTCCTTCCGAACGAGGTGGCCACCGGTCGGGACCGGGCACCCACCGTGGGGGTGTGGCAGAAGGAATAAAATAAAATCGTCAAACTCGCAATGTGCGGCCTCCGGAACTGTTACACGCGGCAACCTGTTACAAGGTGTTCCGTACCGTCGTAGGGGGAAAAACAAAAGCCCCACCGCGAGGGACACCAATCGGTACTAATTTTAGAAGAAAATTCTTTTGCAATCCTTTCCGGAATCGATTGCCAGTAAAACTGGCCGGTATCTTTTTCCTGTGCTTCAGATTAGCGCGTGGAGGCAAACGGGAAACTAGGTGGTCAATAAATGAAAAGAGAGAGGAAGAGAGCGAGGGAGAGAGAGAGAGAGAGAGAGAGAGAGAGAGAGAGAGAAAAAGAACAACTGTAAAACTGGCAGAACCGAGTGGAAAATCGTTCGCCACTGCTCAAAGCATAGTTTTGCGTCCGGGGCGCTATTCCGACAACATTCCGGCGGAAAACGTGGTTTTCCGTGACTTGATAGATCCTTTCCGTCGGTGGTTTTTGGTTGGTTCGCTTTTTTGGTGTGTGCGTTTATTCCCATTCCCAACAGCCGACGGTAATTCTGAACTGCACAAAAGCGTGTTAGATGATATTTGGACGAGAAATTTATTTTCTTCTCCCGGAGGAAATTTATTAATAATGATAAAATAATGAGCGAAGAACAAAATGTACAGTAAAAAATGCAGAATGTCGAAGACAAGTTAGTAAATATACTAATTTAAGTGTTTGGAATAAGTTTCATTATCTCAAACTATTTAATGTTTGGTTTTTACGAGACGAGCCTACAACAGTTGCCACAACAGTAATACTTAACCAAACAGCTAGTTCAGAAATTTGTACAGAGCGCAACAACAGGACTTGTACTAAAAACACTAAAACTAACTGATGTTTCAATCGAAACGGGAGCTTGTTCTTGTTCTTGTTATGACTGCTAGGCCGTGTTAGACTTATTTTACAACTAACCACAAATGGATTTTGGTCCCGATCCGTCGTGTAAAAGATCGTCACCGATACCACTATCTCAAAAGGCCACCTGTAGTACAAATATTATCACGGTGTTGGAATAAGTTTGAATATTTAAAAATATTTAAACTTTGGTTTTTAGGGGATGACCCTACAATTGTTGCATCAACAAAAATCTTATCAGTTCGCTTAAAATTTTAGCTAGTCCTCAATGAGTGGACTTGTACTAAAAACTCATATTGTACTGTATTGTATTGTATTGTATTGTATTGTTATATTGTACTAAAAACTAAAACTATAATTGTACTAAAATATTACTAATGCGACTGTAATAAAATACTTACAATAAAAAAATCTTGGCTTCAAGTTTAAAACAGTTAAAAAAGGAACTTGTACTAAAAACACTGGAGATTTTTTAAATTCAAGCGATGGCTGTCTTATCAGAGTTACTCGTATTGTGTTTTGAATAAAAAATTCCACAATGTGTAGGAAAACTCCAGAAAAACATGTTATTCCAGATTCTGGAAATCCTGGAATGGAGTGTTGCGTATTCTTGGGCATTATCTTGGGGACGACACGGTTATCTTGTATGAAGTTATGTTATAAAATTTACATGGATAATAAAAATAGTAAGCTGCTAAGCAATCATTTACAGGTACAGTAGAAAATAAAAATCTTATCTTATTATTAATCCAACCGAACAAATCGCTATTTATCACTACATAAACGATCTAAATCACAACAGTTAAGGAGCACTTTAGCCATTTTACACGCTTCTCGAACAAGTTGACTGGCGTCCCAGCAGCGTACGATATCGTGCCGTTTTAGGGATGGTTACGGTTATTCCAGATAAACATCACAACAGCTCGAAAACAAAACCTTCTATTTTCCAAAAAACTGTAATCGTGTTCCACTCCACTAGTGGCAACACACTTCGATACAGAAGTTTGTACTACACAATTTCTTCAGCACGAACTTTTACGTCGCGTCAAATGCAGCACCAAAAAAAAAAAGCACAGAGCAACACTGAAATGCACAATCCGTGGGCGATCGGGCACACGTGCCGGTTGGCGTGTGTTGCGTCATTCATACGTCATCGTGAGCCACGTGCGAAATTATGGTAGTTGATTATTGGCCCCCTCCTGGAATTTATTACCGCGCGGCTAATGCAACATGGAAAATATGCTACCGGCACGTTTTATTTCCTACTTTGACATTTTTCTCTTTTTAATAATTTTCCGTTCCCTTCGAATTTCGTTTCGTTGGTTTGCGAAAGCGAAAACAACACGACAACCGAATCCACCCGGCGGTTGGGTGTCGCTCGTCGTGAAGAGATTTTTTAATTAAATCATTACCAAGATTATGTCACCGTTTCGGGTGCTGTGTAAGGGCCGTACCTTATCGTGTTGGCGAGAAGGGAGAATCGGGGACGATTTGTCCCTTGTTGCTGTTTCAGGTTTGCTGGTGAGCTGGGGTGAAACCGAAGTGGAAACGATGAGCTCGAAGTGATAATGCGAAAATAATGGAATGTCCTGCTGGTGAGAATGGGTAAGTTTGGGCAATACCACCCTGACTGGAGTGGTGCGAAGTGCATTATCTCTATGACACTCGAAAGTTTAGCCTCTGGTGTGTATTAATCATCCCGCTGGCTGGTGTTGGTGTTTGCCGTCCCGTCTGAAGTGGGCTTGAACCGTACACACGGCGTTCCCGGTATGTGATACCGGCCAGTACCCTGGGAATTGTTTATTGGCTGCAAATGGCCAACACAAAGTCATCCGGGAAAGTCAGACTGCAGAAGGTCGGAAACGATCCGGCGAAAAATCATCAAAAGTATGTCATTATTTTGTCGTAATCCAATCATAATTCGCACGACGCTTGAAGGAGACGATAATTATGGGGGGCTGCTTGCTTTTAATTTCGTTGCAAAATGTAAGCAATGTTTAAAGAAGCGGAGCAAGAGAAGCTTTTCGTAAGGGAAAATTCACTCTCGGCCAACGGGCTAGCCCGGGAAACCATAATTGAATCGTTGGTGGACAACAGAGTGAAGATGATTGAAGTTTTTTAATTAAAGAAATTGTAGGAAATTACATTGTCCAGCCAAGAAGATAAAAGCTTGTCTGTTGTTTTCGTTGATGTAATAAATTAATGTGCAAAGTTAGGTTCATCTCTCAGGGTATAATAGAATTCTTATGTTTCTCTAAAACTCTAGAACCAAGTTCTATACTATATACTATGTTTGAAATATATAAAACAGAATAAGTTTCTGTATTATATACAAATGAATTTAAACTTTTAAATAATAAAATAATAAAGTACTTACTAATATACTTATTAACTACTAAAAAACGTACCAAAATATTTAATAAGAATTAAAAAATTAAGTTTCTCCTAATCTTTTTCTTTTTGAGTTTCTATCCCATTTAGCATGTCTGACTTTGTTCCAGGGTTCTTTTTATAACTGCGCCATCTTTTTTTTTGTCTTATTTGCGTCTCGCATTCTTTCTATTACTACTTATAACACATAAAGAAATGACTGTAAAAAATGACTTGTCACAGTTGTAAGTCAATCTGTTTCTAACCAAAGCTATAAAATGTCAATCCCTCACAAGCGTGCTTCAAAAATACCACCAATAAACTCTGCCAAATCCTAATCTCAGCAGGACCTCAGTGGAAAATATTTATTCTCACACTTCACAGTGCACCGCGTAACGTGGCACTGGGCAAGCGGACTCCGACCTTTTCCCGACTTGAGCAGAGTGGACAGATAGGATAAATGTCTTTTTCCCCCATGGTGACGTCAAACACCCCGACAGTGGTGGTGCAACAATAATTCATAAGAATCTCTGCACAGTTAAGTGACTTTTGCCCAGAGTCATCCCATTGAATATTGAAGTGATAATAATCCCACGGTGTATGTGTGGAAATCACACACACCCATACGTAAACCAGATCGATTTTCCTCCCAGCGATGGGTGTAAGTGTGCACCGTTTTCTCCCACCCGATCCGGTGCACCGGGAGCGTGGTGGTGATCATAAATATTAAGTAACATATTTTCCACATCACCACTTACGGTGTTGATGTTAAAAAAGGGGCCCACTGGAAGGGCACTAGTGAGATGGAAGTACCAGTAAAGGAACAAGAGAAACGAAAAAAAATAGATAAATTATCAGAAGGTTGCCGAATCATCGTAAAAAGACTCGTGCCAGTGCCCGGGAGATGGATGATGATTATTAGGGCGCTTGGATAGCTGAGTATATAAAAAATACGAGTCCTTACGAGCCTCATCCAAACTCCTTCCAAACCAGTACAGCTTCAAAGTAAACAATAATTTTTATACGTTTTTTTTCTCTCTCTGTACTTTTCACACGAGCGTGCTTTTCCGCTTTCTTCATCCATGCGTGACACTTTCGACACAAAGTCACACAGGGAGGTGCGTACAGTTCCGGTGGTTGGTTCGGTCACCCCGTAACGGGTCTTATAACAAATGTATAAATATTTATCACATGCTTTTGGAGGACAGCATCGGTCGTCAGCCCGGGGTGTATGTGCGACAATTTTAAAGCGTCATCTTTGTCAGTCCTTTTTATGTTGCTCCACCACCCCCAGAAAGGAGCAGTACATGTGGGGAAACGGTGTAACATATTTTCGGTTTTTCTTCACGGTACATCGGTTGTGTCTGGCCTGCTCGATGGAAGTTGTTTTTTCTCCTCGTTTCCGAAGGCTTTATCCTTCGATGGGTGATGGGTTTTCTGGGGAGGACGACAAGCGATACCTTGGGAAAATCGTAAAATTGAGTACCCCGATACCCGATGTTGGGGGTTGGGAAGAAAAACGTGATCCATTTCCATGGTGCTTTTGATGTTGCACAAGTGTGATAAATATTCATACATCGTCAAATGAAGCGTACTGATTGCGGCCGTTACGCCACGACAAATAAACATTAGCACCGAGCGCATAAACATCTTCCATTATCTTACATCCACATCTAAGTAGGTCTCTCATTTTAGTACACTTGACAGCAATCGTTTTGACAGTTGTGACAGCTTCGCCATGTGATAGTAATAGTGTTTGCATCCATTGGTGCTTGTTGCTGGTACGGTAATTATGTTTACAGTAAGCACAATTTTCAATTTTAAAAAATAAACATCTCCTTCTCGGTCGGATTTGAATGAAAAATTTCTAACCCCTTTTTCTAGCCCACGACTGGTGGTCTAAAATAATAGTCCAACAGTAGCGGGGGTATAAATTGGAAACACAGTAACATAATGCAATTGTCTGTCAGTACAATTGCTGCGAACAATTGAGTGCACGATGTGAGGGGAAGTGTACCGTAGAAACACTGCGGGGATTATTGTGTCGGCCTCGTCCGATCGATTAGTGAGTAACTTTTGGTAAGTAAATGCTAACGCACGTCAGATAGGGGACCCTTCACGCGCAGTTGTATTGGTTTCATGGGAAACAGAACAAGACAATAAATGTCGAAGAGATTTCCCCCTCCCTACAGAATGTTTTTTTTACGCGTCACACAAAATTCGAACGGAAAATGCACCTTTGCAGGATAAACAGTACGTTACGAATATTTGCAACACTTTGTTGAAGTGCAATATAAAAAAAATATTTTATACTAAATGTGTCTACTGTCGTTTCCTGAGCTACGCAAACTATGAGTGCTAGAGAACTTTTATTGTAATTAATAAATTTGTGCGTAAGTTTAAATCCGATGACGCATTGCGCATTAGAGAATCGTACGTTAATATTTATCTTTTTTTTGACAACTCCCAAATTTTACAATGCAATATCACTATTGCGAACAATTTAAAATGTTTTAAAAATGAAATAACTTATCAACATTTTAGAAAAAGGTTCTTTTATTTTAGTAATATATTCCGGGTATATTGAATTATAAGAAATGTTATATTTTTAAAACTGAATTATCATAAAAAATCAACACAATGTCTGTAAAATAGTGTCATGAATTCACTCAACTTGAACAACGTGTCACTTGTTAAAAGGCTGCACTTTTATAAAGCGAAATATAGAATATCAAAGTGGGCTTAAATCACTATTTATAAGATAAAGATTTAAAATTTAATACATTTGAAGATATACATTTTTCTAGTGTACATGATTATCAAATGGAGGGAGCAGAAATGTGTCACTCACTGTAATTAAAGTCCTTCATTGAGTGATAATTCATTCGGCAGGGGAGCAACACCAACAAAGACTGCCGAAACAGATAATGCACTGTCGACGCGATTGTGATCTGAAGTGTTGCGTTATTTTAGCGTGGGAACCGCCAACTATACCACCACGTAGAGTGATAGAACAGGGTGCAGAAGCGCACGTATCGTCCCGACCTACCCCGTAAAAGTGTGCCAGTAATTTAGAAGGCACAAAGGTATTATGCCACACACGAGACACCAAACGATCAACCCCTCGACGAATCGATTGTCAGTGATTACGGTCGGTGCCGATGAGCAGGAGGGCGACGAAGAAAGAAAACGTATGTGGCGTCGGCAGTGGAAGTCCTGCTATTTTTTCTTCTCTTCTGCCTTCTAATGTTTCATTCGGATACGAACAATTGACTTTTAATTATTGTTTACCAGCTCGGGAGGGGTTTGCAAACGGGAAACAATCGTTTGGCCGTGACGACATGCAAAAGGTACGAAGATGTTCGATTATTGGTTTGTGAGTATCTGCAGCGTAAGTGTTACTCCACTGGACAAGGCTGATAACGAGGACGAGATTTATTGAGCAGTCTCGGGACCATTTCGGCAAACAGTGCCATGTAGGAAGTTTTGTGGGAAAGTAACGACCTTCCGGTTCCGGGCCGAACTTAAAAGGTTTTTCGCACCGAAGCGAAGAGCGGCTTAAGGATACATTTAATCAAGGTTTTGGTTTTCAGTACATAGCGAGTTTTGTTGTGTTATAACATTAATCTGCTTTAATGTGAGTCATAACTACTTTTGTTTGGTCATAAACGGTTGTAAATTTTGTTTTGTTTTTCCTAATTAAACATTTAGTATAGGTTAAATATGTTTGTAAACATCAGCGATAGGCTGACAATACGGCAAAGCGCCGTCATAATCAAATAATAAAAATGGTGTAAAAATATGTATAAATTACATTGTAATTTATTAAATAACAGTTTCTTAAGAAAGTTTTGATTTTGTTTTTCGTGACATTTCTGATAACAATCAATTATCATTTAAAAAATATATAAGAAATATACAGGGGATGTACAGTACATAGAAATCTTAGTGTCCGGGCTTTCATGGCACAAATGTTCAAAAATCAGCTCTCATTAAATGAACAAATGAAATGACTCTATCCTCCATGTACACATAAACTAATAGTTTACTTTACGTAGTGTAAGAAAAATGCCGTAAAAATGTACACTGAATGAGCATTTTTGATTGCTTCCACTCAATTAACGCGCGCGTGGTATTCAGTGCTTCCATCTATTGAGCAATAGTAAAAACAGATAAAACATCGAAATGTTTCATGGTGCAAAATCGAGAGAAGATTATTTACGAGCATGATTTTTTGCAGTTCATTAAAAATGTTCAAATATGTTAGTAGATAAGCCAATAACATTAGTAAATTTACTCAAATATCCATTCGTTTGTTTAAATAAAATTAATTATTTTTATCCATGGTTTGAATAAAATGATTATAATTACAAACTATTAATCTAATATCTTTTTATCATCTCAATCTTTAGATACATTTAACATACAATTAAACATAATAAAGCATATAAAGTTTGTCATACCAAAATTATCACATCTAGCAATATAATGTATTTTAGTACGGTCGCACCTATCAGAAAAGATGCATTAATCAAACATCGTGATGAGTGATTTAAAATGTTTCAGATCCTCCCAGTTTTCCCCTGATAGCATCACGCTGCAACCGATGCACACCCTAGATGGAAACTGCAATCACCGTTTGGGTTGAACGATAGATAAAAATTGAATTACATTTAATAGGTATGAATTTTAAATACCGTCGCGTGTTGAGGCGTAACCCGTTCACACGAAGGAACGCGAAGATTAGTTGAAACAAAGCTACAAAAAAACACCTCCTCTTTGGGTGTTACCGAGTGTGTATGTGTGATTTATGATCGACACATGGTAGCCATCGGACCAAGCCAGAGCCTACACCAGCTACCGGTAGTGGAGTTTTGTATTTAATTGAAAAATCTAACCCTTTCGTAGGGTCGGCCGATGAAATAATGACCGCTGTCGTCGTTTCTTTCCCCCGCGATGACCCAATCCTTCCTGATGGTTAACCATTTTCAGCGGTGATTTAATCCCAACGGTGGGAAATCGCGAATGAGCGTGGTGCTGTTTTGGAGGAGTAGAACAAAACAGACGGATGTCGTGCCGATGTTACATCAAGATCGTTTGTTAGACGACGCCATCGGTCCGACTAATTAATTCAGTCTAGTAATGGACCGCCCCGTTCCTTGTAGGGTGAAGAAAACGGCATACGCAGTCGGGAATGTACTACAAATTCGGCAAAACATTTTCACCCACCAACGTTTGTAGCGGTTGAGAAGTCCTGAAGTCCTTTCTAGGGAAGGAGTTTCATTCCCTACACTCGCGCACATTTTACCCAATGTCCGAAAAGACTCCAACAACATTCGATGGGAGTTTATTTTTTCCGCTCATTTCACGCTTGCCGAGCTTGACCGCGTGACCTCCACTGTCTCCCACTCTCGACTCCCTCCCTAACACGAGGGTGAAAGGAGCACCTGCACAAGCTGTGAGGACATTTCCAACACCGGCAGTATTTTGTGTCCAGTATCCTATATTGAAAAAAAAAGAAACTACAAACGAGGTCTCAGTCGTAACGGCGTGCTGTTTGCGAAAGCGTTTTTATTAATATTTATGTTAACACTTCTTCGCGGAAAATCGTAAATATTATTATGTCAGAAGCGTTTTAGCGTCACTAATTATTCACCCGTCAGTAGTAGAGCCCGTCCCAGCGAGGGCAATTATTTGTTTTTTTTTTTGTGCGTGAGGACATTTAACCACTTGTACTCCGAGCATGGGTTGTGTGAAATAAAAGCTGCTTTGGTCTATAATTTATGGTTCATAAATATTTTGATTTTTGCATTGAAAAACAAACTCCGAAAAATAGTGAAAATAATTTGAAATATTTGTGCGCAAAGGAAAAACTTACTTGCTTTGACTATAGAAGAAACAAGTTGAAAAATAAATAAAAGATCATTGCCGACATCATTAGCAATAAACATAAAACCCATTAGTATCGATTGATCCGTTAATCGCTTAGTTGATTGTGCCCTTTCGCGCTTTTGTAATATGGAATCCCTTTACAACACCCATCTCACCATGAACTAGCACTTCCAAATGCTTCATCGCTTCTGTTTGATAAATCTTATTCTATTTAAAAAAAATTCTACCAAACCAGAAGCCCACAGTTAGCGAATAGTATTCTCTATATCCATGACTTCCAATTTCACTGATAACACACCCTGTCTCATCACCCCAACCGAAAGGGATGAAGATTCCGCTGGGTCACTGGCAAAAGTGTTGGATCGGTGCCACCCCGGAACGAGCGCGCACAACTCCACACGCTCAATTGTTCCGAATCGTTCGGAAGAAAATCGCCCTCCAAAACGGCCCCAAAAAAAAAGCAAGAAGAAAGGATAGTCAAATCAACCGTCAACCGGAGCAAGAAAGCGGGAGCCAAACAACCGTGCGCCGATCCATTTATCATTGTTAGTAAAAGATGATTTATGGCGAACCCGGGAAATAATGGATCAGCTTGGGAAATTGCTGGGTTGGGGTAGGAAAATAGAAGGAACTGGAAGTGGATTTTTTTTGGGGCGTGTGGTTTTGTGTGAAGAAAATCGAAAATCGTGATAATAAAAATGGTAGTAAAATGTCCTTTTTAGTACAAATAACAAATGTTAGTAATTTTAGAACAAGAAAACGAAACTGTTCTAAACATTTCGACACTGAATTATTTTAACGAGTTACTGAGTAAGTAATATTTTCCTGCTGTTTAAGGTTTAAACTTCAAAACAAATTGAAAATAACTTTTTTTTAGATTAACCTTCCCTTAAGGGCTACGCTTATCATAACCCAAAACACAGTAAATAGCAAACGAACGAAAGGATTCCTTATCCGCCATCCTTTACAAATCGGTTTCGATGCAGAAATCTAATGCCCCTGCGATTGGACAACCGTGATACGGTTAAGGACGGCAACGATCCAGCTAAGCGCATCCGAGTCGATATTTCTGTTCTCGTTATCCTTTTTCTTGCCCTTTCGCAACCCTCGTCACACCCCTATCGTCTGCTTATCTAAGTTATGCCTCCCGTGAAACACGCCACACAATTTCCTCCCGCAACCATTTCCAGTGGGCGAAGGACCGTAAAAAGCGTACACCACGTGAACCGCTCTATCAAAGATCTTACGAAAAATCCGCCTTTCGGGCTCCGTTTCCGGAACCCGCAAGACGGTGATGTTGATTATTATTGGCGTGCGAAACGCGACTAGTAGTAAATTTCAATCGATGCTGCGATAAAAACGGGGGAGAACGGCGTGATAGGACAAAATGGCCGCGAAACAGGGGGGGAACACAATCTGACGTTACGCCACGTTCAACCATCTTAGTAAACCATTCATCCTTCTCAATCAGTACTGCCATGGTTGGGATGAAAAATGACTCTTTGCCATTTTGTGTTTGCTATTCATCTCACCACACTAATCGTTTGGGATGAAGTATATCTTTTAAGCTTTAGTTGTGTTTTCCAATAGTATTTTCTATAAAATTTCTCATGGAAAATAAATAAAAACTGAGTGCAACTTTGCCACATTCAATTTTCCTTGATTTTTCCACCAGTCAGGATTTTATGTTTCCAAACGATTGATGAATATAACGATCAATGCATACGAGTGATTTGTAACATGATAAATGATCCAGCCCGCGTTGATTCGGGTGCGCTAGAGCGTGAGACCATTAGCAAAACCCAGAAAAGTGGTAGTTCTTTTATGCACTGAAAGAGCTGTCAAAATGTTTACGCACCCATTTGTCATCCGACGTGCACGCGTAGCTGCTTGTGTTTGTTGGCAGTATGATTATGGGTAAGATGATTTGACTGCTTAGTAGATAAGTAGGATAGTTTTATTTTATATCAAACGAACGTAAATCACACATATTTTAAAAAAATTACAAAAAATTCCGTCTAAACTTTTCAAGCGATCAGAGCCAGTGTACACTTTTAATCTATGTAATAAGATCAGTTTACTTCTCTCACAAAAGATCACTTTAAACTTAAAATTCATTTTTGTGAATAAGTTTTTTTCATAATTTTGTTTGCTATAATTAATTTTAGAGGCATTTTGAAGGGTGCGTGATCGATACTACTGAAAGGGTAGCTAGGGTTTAATATTCTGGAATCTTTAAATAGACAAAATCGTCTAAAATTAGTGGAAACACCCTATAGGCAGCTAGCGTTTAGTCTTTCATTAATAGGCTTTGCTATGTCATGTTTTGACCAACAACAATAAAATAATTTCGAACAAAATCATATTTTTTGAAGTTTGTGTTGTTTGGAGTCACTTTTCATTGTCTGTACAGCTACTAGAGAACGCTGAGATTTTTTAACATATCAGATACAATTAGGACGATTTGAACAAACCTTTTTGCTACAGATAATAATTGTAGCTGTAATAATTAAATCAAAATTACAAAGATAATAATTGTGATATGTTAAGTGGAAGATTTTAATTATTAGAGATGATTTTACAACTTGTTATCAAAACAAACTTAATTGTGCATGGCTAATCCCTTCAAATGTATCAAAACGTTTCGTTTTTAGTACTTACGTTCAGAACTAAGTATAAAGGTCAAGTTTTATGTAAAACAACTTCACAATCCATCAAACTACCATGGAAAAGAACTCCCATTAAATTTGAATAAGTGCACCGAAATTCACCGAACCAGCTACACGTCAACGGATATGAATGAATGCAAACGTCCAAAATGCTAAGAAATGTTTTGAATCCTTATTCATGTAAAGCCTAGGGGTCCACAGTCTGGCGGAGGAAGAAAAAAAGTACAGATTGAAGAGAATATAAATGAAGCAACCCGGTGACTCCATGGCGGAATGTTTTGAAACATGGAAATGGAAATTTTTATTCAAATTACGAACCTTGCGCGAGTAATGAGAACTGTTCGCTCCCGTCTTGCAAACTGATGTCAACCGGTGGAACAGACCTGTGTGAAAACTACCCCGTTCCAAAAATGTATCCCTCCCACCCATGTTTCATGTTTTTGGTCGGTTTGGTGTGGTTGTGCTTTTTGCACAAATTTTGCCAAAATGTCGGATGTAAATTTGGTTCCTTTTTTCTTATGGCTCCCCTCCCAGTTTCTCGTTCCCACCTACTCACCCCGTGTCAGGTAGTTTTGGGGCATCGTGTAATGAATTTTCTTTTAACTGCTATTATTATCATTTCCCCTACACGGTATTGGAGCGATTTCAGTTTTGGCAATGCTGTTCATTTGAATAATTTCTTCTTTTATAGGTTTAGTTTTTATTAGCGAACCATGAAACCCTCGCCGGACAGGCACGGGTCGAAAACAGAAGAAGACATAAAAATTCATTACCAACATCCGATATTTCGCTTTTTTCCCCATTTTTTGTTTGTCATTTGTGCTGGGACCGACGGGCCATTCTGGGGCTCCGGTTGTAAATTGGAGCTTCCTTGAGATGTTCTTCTTGTGCATGCGACATTTTTCTATTTCTATTTTCCACCATCAATCGTTTTTCCTGTAACCGAAAGGAAATGTCCCTGTTCTGGTTCTTTTCTAATGCAAATTTAAACATCCTTCAGGCTTGCTGCTCCAGCGGGAAAAAAATGGACTAAATAAGCATCAAAAGAGTGTCCCGTTTCCAGCAGAAAGTACCGTGACTCAGGTTTGTTTTGTGAAAGGATGGTCGTATTATTTTCACATACCAAAAACTCAAGTGGAAGGAAATCTTTACACTGCACGCTTCTCAATTAGTAACGCACTGAAATGCAAAAAAAATAATCACCTTGTTCTTCCCTCTAATCCCAATCGCTTCTCACTGGTGACAATGCACTGAGCGTACACACACCGTTTCGTTTCGGTTCGAACATAGTTACACCGAGGGTTCTTAAGCGGCGTACATAATGGTGAGCTGTATGCGCGGGTAAAAGCGAAACTCGATGAAACTGTTGTTGTTTTGCAAAATCTTCGGCCACTCCCAGGGTACTCACGCTGGTTGAAGTGGTATCGATTTGTAATGCACACATTATTATGATTTACGGATGCTTTGCGGTGCATTGTCGAACGGGTGGGTTGAACGGGATTTCGGTGGGAAAATTGGATGGGAAAATCACCAGAATTGTAACGCGCGTCCATTGATTTAATTGATTTGTTTCATTTAATGATCCGTAATGGATTAATAAATGTACTTCACTCGCGATCGAACCTGGTAGCAATATAAACTAAGCTTATTGTATATTTCCGTTAGAAAGATAAAATTTAATAGTATCGTAAGAGCAAGTATGTGTTTTATTTATATAATAAAAACGACCAGGTCGAATTGCTAAGTACAAATATGTACTATTTGCACTATTTTTAAATTTCACCTCTGTCTTTTAACTGGCATCCGCACAGTTAAAGATTGTACACATTAAGCCTTAGTAGTTAGTTAGTAAACCTATGATAAATAAAACCTTCAAAACGTAACAGAAATGCGTTGGCAAAATTTATGGATATCTATGCATCTGTACAGATATCGAATGTAAGAGAAACAAATATTAAAAGATGAACGAAGTCTTGCAATAAAAATGCATAAAATTAACATATAAAAATAGCAATTGATTTGCTTAATGAAAGCAACACGGAGTACTTATACGAAGATCAACATACTTTCCAATGAAACGAGCATGGAACCAGAAATCAAGTAAAAATAACGCCGTAGTTTTCATTCAGAATTCGAAAAAAGATGTTACAAAAGAAAAACCGAATGCAGTGTTCAACCAGCTCCGTCTAACAAATGGCGTGGATATCCAAATGTTTACGAATATCCTTCCACATACGATCAAAACAGAACATTGAACCATTACGGACCGGTTACAAATAAATTACCCCAAATCACTAACCTCCTCAACGGATGAGTTACTTTCAAACGAGTGCCCATTTGCAAACTTCATCCCGGATCATAAATTATCGGTGAATTGCATCAAAACGCAACGCACGTGACCCGACCGTACAGTATCTCCACGCTGTCTTCGCACGCGACCATCCATTCCAATGGTTCGCCACCCAGCGAGCGAGAGTTCGGCACAATCAAACTCTTTAGACGCGCACGTGGCTGGTCGAAGTTAGGAACACCAACAACAAAAAAAAAAAAAAGGATACAAACTACGCCAGGAAATGTACATCACTGACCCTGGGTGAGGCTGACATAAGCTTTTTTGCCGGTGCGCCTACGGTACCTCCTATTTCCTATGGTTCGAGTGAAGAACTCGGCTAGGATCGATTTCAATTTTGATCACAAAAAAGGAGACGAATCCTCAAGTCCAAATCGGCAATAGAGACTAGGTTTGCGGATCTACCAGCCGTGACACGTATCGATCGAATTGGTCTTTGTTTATCGGGTTTGTTTTAGCATCGTAGTAGGTTTTTCCCCCCATTGAGAAGTGTACGTTCCAAGTACACGAGAAGTAGTGGTAGTATTTTTTGATAGAAAGTAAAAGTACAAACGAAAATAAAAACACCACCGACGATCAGAATATTCGTATCCTGCCTTGTTTCGCACCACTGTTCCCAATTTTCAGAAAAAAAGAACCTAACGGAACAATAAAAATGCCTCGTGCAGCTCATTCCCCTTTGCTGCCACGGCGTAAAAGGACACCGGCGCTAGACCACGGGCCAGACAAAAGGCCATCATCGGCGGAAGTTGTGCTGCCTGCTTTTCCGTTCACGGTGGGAAAGAAAAGTGCCACGGGAGGGAAGGGTCAGAGGATATTTTTATTGTTGTTGCGTATCAGGAGACGAAACACCCAATCCCTCGGACGGATAATACATCGTCCCCGTCTGAAAAGGGGAAGCATCTATTACTTTTTTATTCTGGTCTGATGGAAAAACGCACGGGGAAGATGACGATTGTGGCGGGTGCGAGAAACCGACCCAGTTTTTCCACCCAGTTCCCTTCGAATTTCCTTCCCAGAAGGATGGAAGGGAAAAGGTCTATAGGGGAAGAAACTAAGGAGCATCAGTTCGATAAGCCGATTGTTAATAGGGTCATGTTTAGATGTGTTTATTGATAGAGTGTTTTTTCGTCCTACAGAACAGGAACGGAACGCCTGAATGTATGCACGTGGAAGTGTGATAAGAACGGTGGGAGGATTTGTTTGCGCGAACCGACCCGTCCGACGCTGGTAATTGATAGGGTGTAGCCTATCAAATTGTTTAATTGGCGTGAAGGTACATGTGTTTTCGGTGCCGTTGCTGGTACGCGGAGAAGTGCGGGGAAGTAAAGCACACACAGGATTATCGGTGACACGGAACATAATCTACTGTTTACGAAGCGTTTAGTGTTCGCTTTTTTGATACGGTCAATAAAAATGAACCACAAACTATCTGTTTTTTAACAGACTGTTCGTTCACAACCCAAAGCGATTGTTTGTTTGATTTAGAAAGGAACATGATGGTAACTGGCTCGAGACATATACGGATATTGAAAACATACACCTTAGACCAGTTTGAACTTGCATTATTTTCGATCCTCTTATAGGAAATTATCGAATATTATATCGAAATTATATCGAAATTAAGTAAATTAATAATTCTAACCAAAAAAATGCCTATTTTCCGACTAATAATGGCTACCAATGTTCCTATTTGTTGGAATACCTTACCAGGAAACATGCGCATTGCGTCTTATTAAACAGTTGAGGAATTAGACGTTACAAGAAAACCCATAGAAGCGTGAACAAAGATGTAGTAATGGAAGTATTCACAGCAGGAGGTAATCTAAATTACTTTTAAGGAGGAGTCTCAAGACAGAAATCTCCCCAACAATAATGACAAATCCTTGGATCTTGAGCTTATAGACGCTTGTCACTTTGAATATAAGCTATGTATTTCATAAAAATGGCTCTTTGGAAATCGAAAAACAAATTGAGTAAATCTTTCGCAGAAGTTTTGTTCACAACTGTCAAGTAGCATAGTAATTCATACAGTATTTCCTGTCATTCTGTCGTCGAACCAACCAAGTGTCATTCAAAAGAATTGCACATTCATAATCAAAATCCAGAGGCATCTCATCGACGATTTGTTAAAAAGCTTGAAATTGCAAACACAGCTTTGTCTTGTGTAATATGAATTTTACAGGAATATCTGACTGCTCGAACGAAGGAATTATGTGGCCGAAAAAGTATTCCAATGAACAATAATATAGCTAAGAAAGTAGTGATGACCGGTTTCATTTCAGTGAGTAAATATGAAATTGCCTTTTGTACTGACAGGACCTATTCATAACATTTAATCTATAAATTTGTAAATATGTTACAAAATTGAACCTGTTTGGAATTTTTAACCGAAATCTATTGTAAAATATTGTATAAAAGGTATTTCACAATTTACTCGTGTATCGGACTTACCTTGCCGTGACTTGACGTCCACCGGAGACTCCAGGTTCTGGGACAGAATCGATGACGGTGTCGAGGTGGTTGTGGGCGACTGGGTTGAGGACACCAGGTTCAGATTGCCGGATCCCAGCAGATCGTTTCGGTGACGTTGACTCGTCAACCCGTTGCCCAACAGATTCGAAGGCGACACGAGTGAAGTAGCGTTGATGACACTGATACTACTGCCACCACCACCTCCACCACTTGTTCCACCTGCTCCACCACTTCCTCCACTTCCACCACTGCTGGCACTGGTGTTGGCGCCATTCCCCGTACCACTGCCTGCGTTACTACCACTGACGTTTAGGACACTGCCAGCATTACCGGCGTTACTGGTAGCGTTAGTGTTGGCAGGGTTGCTTTCAGCGCTGGCATTCCCATTCGAGACAGGGTTGGTGCTAGTTGTGCCATTGTTGTTGTTGCTGTTGTTGCTGGAGGTGTGCGAAATAACGTTCTCAAGCGATTCCGTCAATCGTGGTGACGAATAGATATCGCTGTATGAAAAATTAGGAAAACGAAACTTTAACATACAAACATTTAATTAAATTTAACTCGCTATCACCTGAATGCGCTGGAACTGCCGAGAAAAGATGTCCGATCCTGCAGAGCGGCTTTGGCCTTCTCGACACTTTGCTTCAGCTGTTCGAACGTTGACTGGTGGAAGCGGTACGTACCCCAGTCGGTACACTGCGTTAACCCGAGACAGTCTTCTGACTTCACCTGATGCGTTACGAGCGGGGAGGCTCCGCGTTTCAGATCCAGCGCCGTCTGATATGAGCAGGAGCTTTCGTACATTTTGCTGCCGTACTTTCGTTTGACCCTGAGAAAATATGAAAATGAAGGAAAAAATGGGACATTGTAACGGGAGTATCTATACGTAACGAAGATACCAGCAGGAATATTGATCTACTAATGTTTGGAGCCTTTTTCAATGTGTTTTTAAAGATCCTGATGCTGTCAGGTCTTTAAAAACTTCCACCTCTTTAATGAAGTTTCAAAGTACAAGTCACACACTTTAATCGATGCTAAGACTCATCGCTCCAGATCCTACACGTGCTACACAAAGCCTCAGTGAGATAAACAAGTAGATAAACTTAACGGTGGGCCAAACCTCGGTAGCTGATGATAAATGCCCATCTGCCATTTTACGACTACCAGCAGCTACCAACAAGTACAAGAGCAACGAGCCTACGAATGTAACTTCGCGCGTGTCCAACGTCCACTCCCTTCGGAACGGATCGTCCCTAACGCTCGTCACTATCATGAATATTCAAAATACCACCGGAAGCGGAAAGTTTGATTTACGTGCATAAATCTCCTCACGCCTCACGCTTGACTCGATTCCCGTCGTGTCTTTGTGCCGGCATCGTAGGGATGCCCCGACTCGGCTGGAGTTTCTTCCCTTGTCGCGCACGTTCCGTTTCAACCTTCAGCCAACCATCCAAGCACATCCTCCGAGGAAGTGGACTCGATCCATTGAACCTGTGCGTTTTCCCCTGTACGGACGTTCCGGGACTCGGTTGAACGGGCGTTTCATTTAATGATCATGAAAGGAAAATGTATGCACCGACTTCCGCCCAACTTCGGTCCGGCCCGGTTTGTGCAGGATATGCGTACATTCGCGTGTGTATGTGTGTGTACGGGTGCCGAGTTTGCGTCGGCCCTGGAAGCAAATGAATTGGAAATTTGAATCACCGAATGGTTGGCGATTAGCACCGACAGATAAATCGCAACCGACCGGCGAGAAATGACCGTTCCCCGAAGTGATCCGCTTGGTTTCGGTGACAATTCAGGGCGGACGGGATTTGGATGGATACGGGGAACCCGCCATAAAGCGGAGGAACGGTTCACAAGCGTCACAATCGTTGGTTGTCGTTGTAATGTAAGATAAATCCGCTTCAATTATGCGGTACCGGGACCGTATTCGAGTATGGATATCGTTGGGAACCATCAAAGGATCAAACTGCGCTCTGTCATAATGGGACCAAGCGAGCAATGATGGGGTAAATTTAATTAACTATAAAGGTAATTTAGCTAGCGCTAGCGTAATGTCCAATACTGAGCAAACTGTAATCATAGTAATGTTTTATGTTAATATATGTCGTTGAAAATATTCAAATATTTTAAAGCACTGTACAATACTTCACATCTTTCAAGTGGCACACTCACTTAACTTTAACTGAATTTGTACGCGTTAGTACATTTGCAGACTAGTGATTTGAAATTTCTTTTAATAAGTAAGAAATTAAGTCCACTGCTTAATGAAGAATAATCGTTGGAATGACTATAGTATTGTAATTTAACTATCGTTTTAGCTTTGTTTAGTGCTAAGATATTTTAATTTACCTCATGATTATAAATATCTTCGTTTTTATAACACACTTGCCAACAGCTTCTTTTTGTATATGTCAATATGTGGACACTAGGAACACTAAAAGCAAACACCGTTACTACTTAAGATCTGTCATCTTAAACACACGAAAACATTTGATCACTGCCTGTTTGCCAAAACAACCGGCAAACTTTCACACAGAAAACGCATTCGATTGCCGGTCGGATCGTGGCGCAACTGCCCTCTGTCACATGACCCACTGTACCGGGAACGACGGCATTCCAAGCACAGCACAACACACAAAAAAAGTATTGTCAACATAATGTTTCGCTCAACAAGTGCGTCGTTGGGAACACGCCCGCGCACACGACTTTAGTTTGCGTTCTGTCACACGGAACCACAATCACAACAACCAACAGAACGGACCACGCGTGCACAAACAAAACACACGCCAACGGGCAGCCCCAACAACCGTCAACCACTACCACCACCACCATCATTTGCTGTGGGTTTTGCATTGACCCGCGGTCTGGTGGCATTTGCAGTGCAAGCTGTTTTGTTGCACAATTGAGTGCTTCCGGTACCCGGACATAAATCGAATTTTCAAACACAAACACCACAGACCACCGGTTTGCCGCGTTGAGTTGCGCTGGTGCGTGTGATATGTATCGTGTTGGTTTATCAAACACATGCAAAAAAAGGGAAAAATAGAATGCACGCTGCAACGATCGCCTACGTCACCTTTATGCGATTAAATGTACTAATACATGAAGAATATTATTTTTACAGTGGATAAGCTTTTCTTTGCTATGTTTTCAAACATTTCTGTAAGCTTCCAAAAAATAATAAATATTGATTGCTGCACTGTAATAAAAAAAACATTTAATTTTATTACATTTCCGTAGTTCCAGATGTAATTCAAAGCATGAATTTTATGGTGTGCAATTCAAAAATTTATGGAATTTATTTGATCTAACTTCACATGTTTTTATTACAACATTAGAAAATGTCCAATCGTATAGCGTTCCACGTGGTTTAATGCGGGATTTTAAGTATTTAAATTAGATGATCTCAAAATATATAAATCATTGATTATTATTTCTATATTGTACACTTTAGACTAGGGTACATTTTAGACTAAATTTTTATTAGTTGTTTTGTTTATTTTTAATCCTAACGAGTTTACCGAATTGTCAATCACAATTAAGCTGACTAGGGTGCAATATTCTCGAAGCATTTCCTTCTTGCACTATTTGTACCATGCTTATAGTATGCTGCAGTTTCAATGATTGAAGCGTAAATTCGACTAATATGAACGTTTTTACTCATTTTAAGAGATGTTTGATTTTGATTTGAATATCTTAAGCAAAAATGAATAAAATATGCGATTTTCTCAGAAAAAGGTGTCAATACACCCGCTATTGTATTAAATTAAAGCAATAGAATTATTTTAATTATTTATTATTTTAATAAAGCAAAGTTAACAGCTCAAGATATGCCCGAAATTCATAAAAAAAAACTCCATCAGAACAGCGAAGAAGACGGCAAAGCATTACATTTTCCTTTAGCAAGCTCCTCTCTCTCTCTTTCTCTCTGGAAAGAAGTGAACGTTACATTGTTAAAATAATAAACGATATGAATAAAATATTTGCCATTATTTTCACAGGTTTACAGCAAACATGATTATGGTTAGTGCTACCGTCAGTTAAACCCATGTATGATCGAAAGTTAAAGGGGCGTCTGATTTATGGGGAAAATATTAATAATTCAAACTTCAAAGCTGCAGCCCTTGCTGGTACTAGAGGCAGCAGTACCAAACAGTGGCAGCTTAAATCATATGAAACTTATCCGTATCGCACTTTGAAGGGTTAATACATGTGTTTTACATGAATTAAACTTAATAGAAATAGCCAAGTGTTTGGTTCATATTAAACATATTATTTTCTTATCACTTATTCATTTGATATGCATATTTTGGATCAATAGCACAGATTACTAGTTTACGGAATATAGAAATAAAAACGATTATGATAACTTATAACATGAAAAATTTGCATAGTTTTTTCAATGATATACTGGATATACTGGGATTAATTTTTTTATGAGTTAATTTTTAAATCAGCATTTAGTAGATTAAGTTAATGTTTTATAAGATGTACGATAAGCTCCTTTATAAAAGGGTTTTGTGTAGCTTATGATTTAAAACAATGAAATATCTCTCAGACTAAAAAAATTACTAACAGTGTTCCCAATTCAACATAAAGAATTATAAAAAGGGATCATTTTTTAAATGAACATGTACAAATACTGTAACACGTAAATCACCAAATTCAAAATTACTGCTACTACAACTAGTTTTTCAAACATAACTATCACTTAATTATTAACAATTTACATAAGTAATCAACTAACCTTTCCTGTTAAATCGAAGATTCAGCTACAATAAATGCACTTCAGTAAACACCGATATCAAAGCGAAACACTGTAGAGAACAATTTTCCGTCGTTCCCGACTAAAACCGTTTATGTTCTAGACCTTAACACAAGGAACCTTTCATTTTTTCACCAGAAAAAAAAAACAATTTTGCTTGTTTTCAGTATCGAAAGCTTTCACTACACTGTCGCGTTGTCCTTGTTGTGGTTTATCATTTGCTCTCTGGCCACCGAAAAAAAGCACCACCAATGCAACAACTGGTCAATTAATAAAACAACGTCCTCTTCCTTGGATGAACAAACCGATCGATCGAGATATCGAGATGTCTATGCAAGAAAGCACTTCCGTTCACATTGCTTGTTTCATTTTTGCATCGTTTGTTTTTTTGTTATTCTTTATTTTTCTGTTCTGTTTTATTCCTTCTGTTTTTTACTACACAAACCTTCGATGAGTAAAGTCTGGCTCAATTCCCCACTATCGAGTTCTGTTTCCGATGCATGACAAATTATTCACGAATTCACTTGCAGACTTCCAAAAGCACAAGGTATCGCACAAGTCCCGAGCCCCAGCACACTCTGTGTGCCTTTATCAGATCACAAACAGAGCACAACGACGGTTGCTGTACGCCACAGTGGATGGTCCTTTCAAAGTCCACCTTGTTGTGCACACATTCGCTTCACCACTTCACTGTATTGTTTTTATTTCAGAACACACTCTCAGAAGTTTAGCAATGCTTGCTTTAATGTAAATTTGGGCAAGATCCAAACATTGATCAGTAGCATCCAATACCGACGGGAAGTGTTGTAACCTAGCGCGGATATTCCGGCGGGATAAGACGCAGCCTCTCGAACACACGGTGCACTCTTCAATGTCGGATGCCACCGGATCTGGTTCGCGCGGGACCTTGGGACCCGCGTTGTAAAGTGGATATCCGCTTGCGAAACCGTGGGCCGACCACAGGAAGGATCATCCACTCGATGAGGTTTTCCTTTACGCGAAACATCTCTCCCCCCATTCATCTTGGCTACGATGTCTCGCTCTGCGACTCCCTTCCAGATGGGTGACCAGAGCAGGAGTAAGCAGGACAGCACTCCACCGTATACTACTTTCCCAGCCGAGGAAAAGGATTTTCCAGTAATGGCGACCGGACAAAAGTTTTTCCGACTTCGCCTCACACACACACACATGTGACACAGTGTGTTGGAGCAGCACGGCACTATGGTGGATGCGAACGAGAGAAGATGGCTGGACAACCGGGCAAATGGAAACTCACAGTTGGGAAGCTGATGCAGAGCAGGCGCGCAACTACCATATCCCATCGCATTTTGGCGCGTGCCGGTTGCATGGTAACGTTTGTCTGGCGAACGAGGCGTGGCCTACTACTGCTAGCTGGAAGGATCCTTGTTTCACGTTTTACTTGCATGTGCCAGGATTATTGTGCCATTTTTTGTGCCCGCCATCTCCGTGCTCCCCAGTCACACCGTGCCTTATAAACCTTGATTTACCCGACAAACGAGCAGCGCACTATTAGTGGCCTGATAGTGATGAACAGGTTGCTCGTTTATAGCGTGTACGGTGGAAAATAAAAACCCTTTCTGTCCGCATCTTTCTGCTACCCCACAGTTCTCGTCCTGTGGAACACTGAGCAAAATGGCATCATTTCACTTTTACTCTGTCTGTACTGTAGGGTAGCGTAACAGCGATACTAAAACACACGAAACTGTGTCTGTGTGTGTGGTGGTCGTCCGTTTTTGTCACCGCGATATGTTGGGTCGAGGAAAGCGTTATGGCTTTATTTTCGCGTCCTGCAAAACGGGTTCTGTTAGGCGAGTCGTTAAAATGTCATGCATCCTTTATTGTGCTTGTTTTGTTGTGCTCCCCTCCGCCCACGAAGGAATCAATGCAAATCGAAGGATATCAAAATAACGTTGGAGGTATAAAAAAAAAGTGGAACACAAACCGTAAGTTCGTGAACGGGGAGAGAAAACACACATGTTGGAATAAATTATAGTACTGTAGGGGTTCTGGGTACGTCGGAGGATTGGAGCATATTTCGTTGTGAACACAGTTGAGTTGGAAAAAAGAAATTATAGTTAGCACAACTAGCACGAGGAACTAGTGACCGTATGTGGGTTTAAAATGAGTGCATGAAGTTTATTTGCTGCGAAAGGATAAGTGATGCTAGTACATTAGATAAAAGACGGTAACCTTGAAGACCAACTGGCAACATTAGAGATTAAAGTTTAGTGTGCAAGTTTGATACTCCCCATTAATATCTGAGTAGATTGTAGTAAGTACCTTATTCCATTTCAATTCACATTTGATTGCAAATCATAAATATGTTTATTTTTTTTACAAAAGCTCATAAGTATATGGACATTTTAGAAAACTTAAACAATAATTAATTTAGTGATTTAATAAAGAATAAAAGCAGTTTTAAAAAGATCTCAGTTAGGAATTGCTAGAAACAACCTTTTAAAATTTAAAAAGATGAGTTTATAATACAAATTGCATACATTTAGGCGCGATTGTTCACTATTTCAATAACTTCTGATTATGTAGCCTATTGTTTTACCTACCATATATGTATATTTCTGCCTATTCTGAAAGAACGGATCCTTTGTGTTACAAAGCAATACTCCAGATGGTCTTCTACGACCAGATTTGCAAGCCTAATTGCTTCATCCATCAATCTACGCGCCCTGCAGACAAGCGCTCGCCATCCCAACGTACGACAATGGAGCAGCACACAGCCAAGAAACTTTTCTTTATGAGCAACGGACGGATCTTTTTTGCCTTCTTGTGCCCAAAGAAAGAACTAAGCGCACAGACGTACAGGCGAGATCCTTGCATCCGGCCACCGTTCAGAAGCATTCGCGCATAACGTCGCCCACCATGCGGGGACCATCGTTAGGAGTGAGCAATTACGAATTTCATGCGTCACTTATCAAAAGTCCCGACACACCGAAAGGCCGTGACGTTGGTTGTCAACTTTTTTTTCCTTCTTTCTTCTCCCGTCCTGCAGTGCATATCTCAATCGGTCGTAGTACTTCCAGCCCTGCAGCATACTGTACGTACTCCACATTATGGTCACATTCGGGGACGTGGCGTTCCTCGTGGCTGCACGACATGAATCACTTCGATCAGGCTTGTCACATGACTTCCGGTACGTACTAGGGTTGAAAGGAAAAGATAGGAGGTCACCAGAACGCACCATAAACGCACCGCACTGTGCTCTCTGTTCCGCGGGCAACACTTGTGGAAAGCGATAAAATAGATCTTTGTGTGCTGCTGGATGACAGCCCCACGGAGACTGGTGGGTGGTTTACTCATTGTCTGTTAAGCGGGACACATCACGCCAGAGCACCCCAATTTACGAGCCAATAATAAGCAGGTGATGGCAACATCGATGGAGGTGAGGCGTAAATTTATGGTCGCAGTTTCGCGGAAAATTGAGGCTTGCCTGGGACAAACAACAATCATCTTCTAGCAGAAGGCGGACTTCTTGTGTTTGTGTGTGTCGGATATGTTTTGTAACATTACACAGCATAAAGGAGTGCGCTGATGTACTGCTGATAGGTTCATTTACGGTGGGTAGGGTACAAAGATCCCACAAAGATCCTTCCCCAAAACACTTTACACTCTACCGGCGATAAAAAGGTGGGTGAGAACTCATCAAAATAAGTGTACCACACCAGGTGAGAACACTACAGGGTACATGTCGAAAAGTACGAAACCCCTCAATCAACCACATCCGTAAAGCCAACCCACATACACACACGTTTGGTACTATGTGCACGTCGGGAAGGTAAGGGTGCGTACTGCTTGCCGATATCCTTTACTTACTTGACCCCGTTCGTTGGTGGCTAATAGGCAGTTTAAATGTTTTGTTAAAATCTAAGGCGATTATCTGTTGCTGATAGCGGTACCACCAGGAACCATAAACCATTGTAGCATAGGGTTGGAGGGCGAAAATGTTTTTGGTCTGTTCCCCTACCGTGTAGGATACCTAGGGACGTGCGCGGTTTTCACTTTGTTGCTTTTCAACCCTACGTTTGATGAATGTGTTGTATGTTTAGATGAGCCGGTGGTTTGACTGACGAACACGCTTCGGTGCAAATGTAAGGAACGCAAGGGGCTCGTGATTTCGTGATAAGTGTCAATAAAGCGGTCCGATATAATAGGGCTGTAGTACTCGCTTACATATCTCACATATATCTATCTCCAGGCACACGGTACAGGAACTTCTTCGATAGGGAAAATCAGCTGCTTCAAACGGTGAGAAGAAAATATTTTTATATTTGAAAAAAAAAGATTCACAAATCCTTCTGTTTCAACTATCTATTTTTAGATGATTAGTATCTAAAAAATTGCTATGAATGATTATTTATTCTTCTAAGAAATAGACAATATTGTTGTAAACACCTTTACTAGTTTATTACTTACCTACTAAAGTCGTCTTCGTTGTCAACCATTCCCAGTCTTTAGGCGGTCACCACTCCACTTCCTTTTGGATCTGGTCTTCAGGACTTTGGTCTTAGGAACTGAGTTGTGCGGTGCCATTCGCATGACATGATAAGCCCTCCAGGACCTAACGAGTCTAATTCGTTGTACGATTGTGAGTTCTTCTTTCAACTCACATAACTCGAAATGGTGACTTGATCATGTCGCTCATCCTTTGGATCGTCTCTTGATATCCAGAGTTTTGTTGGGCCTGGACGAGATTCCAATAAAAAAATAACAAAACGATTTGGATTTCATCAAACAGAACCCCTTCTTAATTCTGTCTTCGGTTTAGCTTAGAGCTGTCCTTAAATAATAATAACACTAGATCATTCTAAGACAACAGATAACATAAGACAGAAAATGAGAAAATAGAAATATAGGGATAACAAATAATTGTGAAGATCGTTGTTTCTGTCAAAGCATCTGCATCCACTTCACATTCCTAGAAACCAAAATATCTCGAATCGGATATCTCTCTACCCACTCTGACAGTTTACAATTATCTTTACTCGTTACTCTTGTTAAAAGAAACATATAAACCCCACCTATATTAACACCCTCGCGCTGTAACCGCTTCGGCAAGCAAATAAAAGCACACCTAGCTAAACCTTCAATTAGCTTCGGTTCATTTTCCATCAATAAAGTTATGAAAAGTCTAATTTTAGACATCATTTATTGTATTTAGCCATGTGAAAAAACCACCGATAATCCATGTTTTTTTCCTTCCCTTTCTTCATATATTTATGATTCTCTTCCAGTTGGCTGCAATGCTTCTTCATTCACTGTTTCATTTAACAACCAAAAAACACCGGACACTTTCGCTTCCAGTACTAGTGGTTGGAGGTTGCTCACGCAAACGATTGTACATTGCGCTAAGCTTTGGAAGGTATCTAACACTCACCACCAACACTAGCCCACCGTGCGATCGTCGCCGGTGGTTTGGGGACTTTGGTAAAGACTTCAACGCGATGCGTACCGTCAAACCTCAGTCATCAAAATGCAACACTTCTTGGCGGTCGTACTACGTCTGTGTGTCGGACTGCTGAAGGTTTGGTTCAGTCGTGTTTGGCTTAAGGTAAGACCACCGTCAGCAAACGTCTGCACCGTTACGATCGGGCCGGGTAAGGTGCGTGGGCTCACGGTTGTGACGGTGGGTGGTGCACATTACCATCTTTTCAAGGGCATTCCCTATGCCGTGCCCCCTGTCGGTGATTTACGTTTCGCGGTGAGTGATCGTTCGTGGTGACAGCGAAGTGAAGCAATTGTTTTGATGACGTATACACGTTACCGTGCCTTGTCCCTTCGTTCTTCAACAGGCCCCCGTACCACTGGAAACGTTCCAAAAGCCCGTGCTGGATTGTTTCATTGAAGGTAGCAAATGTTTGCAGTACGATCAGATTCTTAACGTGCTGGTTGGAACGGAGGATGGGTTGTTTCTGAACGTTTTCACACCCCAGTTGGCCGGTGAAAACACTTCCGGACTGCCCGTGATGTTATACATCCACGGTGGAGGGTTCCTCAGTGGAAGCGGCAACACGTTCCTGTACGATCCGGTTTACTTCATGGAGCAGCGTGTGGTGATCGTCACGTTCAACTATCGGTTGGGGCCGCTCGGATTTCTCAGTTTCCCGGAGGCGGGTGTATCGGGGAACGCTGGACTTAAAGATCAGCTGTTGGTTTTGCAGTGGATCCAGCAGAACATTGCACCCTTCGGTGGAGATCCATCCAATGTGACACTGTTTGGAGAAAGTGCAGGTGCTAAGGCGGCCTATCTGCACTATCTTTCCCCCGTGTCCAGGCAAGTGGAGGTGATATTTCAGTGCATAAAGCAACGTTTAACCAAGAATCTGTTTGATTCTAGGAAGTATTTCCATCGAGTGATCTGTCAAAGTGGTGTCGCTTGTTCTGACTTCGCCCTGCAAGTCGATCCAAGCGCAAAGGCACGTAAGCTTGCAAAGTGTTTGGGCTATCACGGCTCCTCCGATAGCGAAGCATTAGGTGAGATAAGCTACAAGTCGAAGCTGTATCTTTCAATTTAATTCCCTCCTATTGCCTTTGCAGATGTCCTCCTCAAAGCACCAGCGAAGGCGCTATTCAAACACCAATTTGAAACACTATCGGATGATGAACGAACTCAGGAACTACAGTTCCCATTCCGACCCGTCATAGAAAGCGTCCATCCAGGTGCCATTGTCACGCAAAATCCTCTGGACGCACTGCAAACTGAACTTCATCCTCCCATTCCGCTCATTACCGGATGTAACAGTGGCGAAGGTATGGTCGCACTGGCAAAAGCTCAGAAGCATCTCAACGCATACAACACCCACCCGGAACGACTACTTCCCCCAATGCTGCACCTTCCACCAGGAACAAATGCAAAAGAGTTGGCCAGAAAGGTAAAACAATTCTACTTCCAAACACGTCCAATCAGCGATGCCACACTGCCGGAGTTGATGGATGTCCTTTCGGACAATGAGTACATCACGGCAACCGTTACCGCAGCGGAACTGGTGGCTAAATATCAGCCGAAGGTGAAACACTTCTGCTACTACTTCACGCACGATGGACGGTTGGGAAATACTAAACACCTGCTGAATATGGCACACCTGCCGGGGGTCTGCCATGGGGATGATGTCTTCTACATGTTTCGGTCAGCGCTCAATGCTTCACTACCGGAGGAGGCGAATGAAACGGGCGTACGCAGAGCATTCGTGAGGATGTGGTGCAACTTCGCTTACCATGGTGATCCAACACCGGAGAGTGAAGACCGATCGGTTGGATTGACACGGTGGGATCCTGTGGAACCATGCGGGAAAGATTACTTCCGGTTGCGATGTTTGCAGATTGATACGCACTTAAAGATGGTTCCGAATCCATTCCTCAAAAGAAGCGTGTTTTGGAGAGATCTGTTCCGGACGTACGGGTATGGGTCGAGAATGCTACCAGAGTGACGGCGTATGATAAGATCTCTGCAGTATTAGGTCCACCTTTTTAGTAATTTCCTTGCATTCCTACGTAGTGGTTGTGTTGATCTTGCATTTTGCTTATCGTTTTATAGTTTTGCTACCAAACTATCATGCCACTCGAATAAAACATTAAAAAGCCATTTTCAAGTACGGCAAAGTATTCCTATCTTCCCAAAACACTTGTTCTTGTCACATGTTCCGGTGTGGAGAATGTGGTCTATATTTGTCCCCCAGTGGTGCACACCCTGTGCCGATGCTGACATAGCAATTAATTTGATTCATCCTATCGACACACTTGTACTCTGAACCCAAACCGGGTCCACGCTCCCTCTCCACCAGCAGGGAGTTCGGAAAACGGCGCGTCACAGCCAACAAACAGTAACCGGTCGGTCGCAAAACAACTGCGTGCGGCAAGTGAAGATAGCTAATCGCTCGGCCCGGTGAAATCACTCGTTCCTCGCTCCCCTTCCCCATGGACACTGCGTCCACAATGTCTCAAGACTGGATCGGTACCGGGTCTGGTCAATGAAGCACTAGCAGTGCTCTCGCGATAAGATACTGTGGCTCCTCGTTGGTTGGTACCCCAGCGGGAAGGAGGTGGGGTGGGACATGTTCAGGGGATGTGTGTATGCATGTATGGCTGCGTTCATGTATTTGTCCCTTTTCCCCCGGGAGCTGGTGCTCGGTTTGTCAATACGTTCGCGCGTAAAGACGCGGATTTTTTGCGATTAGTTCTACTTCGCCGCGCGCACGGAACTGATCCGATCGTCGGCGGATTTCGTTGTTGGGTGTTTCAAGCGTTCCAAAGTGACACAAAAAAAACACGATGGTATTAACCAGGGCACGTGTTCTTGGCGATTTCGTCAGTACTCTACTGCGTATTGCATACGGATTGCTTCTATTTGTGCTGCAACACAAATGGATACGCTTTTGGCCTCCGTCCGTCCGTCCAGTGGTTAGTGTGAAACAGGGTAGGGTTCGTGGTGTTACTTCGACCTTGCCGAACGGAGGACAGTTCCATTATTTCAAGGGCATCCCGTATGCCGAGCCACCGGTTGGGAAGCTACGCTTTAGACCACCCGTTGCACTGGAGCGGTTCCGAAAACCGATCGTCGACTGTTACGCTGAACGGGCCAATGGAGTCCAGAAAGATTTCTTCTCCTCGCGTGTCAGTGGTTCCGAATCATGTCTGTACCTGAATGTGTTTACATCCCGACTTCCGGGCGAAGCCGACACAACCAAAGGAATTCCCCGGCTACCGGTCATGGTGTACATCCATGGCGGTGGCTTCATGAGTGGCAGCGGTAGCAGCTTCTTCTACAACCCGGAATACTTCATCCAACAGGATGTGGTCGTCGTCACCATCAACTATCGGCTGGGACCGCTCGGGTTCCTCTACCTACCGTCCGCGGGCATCCCGGGAAATGCGGGCCTCAAAGATCAGGTACTGCTGTTGTCCGCGTTGTTGCGCACGAAATGGAAAGTGTCAACGATTAATAACCGGTACGATGGGGGCTGTTTTGTTTGTTTTCCCACCGATATAGCTGCTCGCACTGAAATGGGTAAAGGAAAACATTGCTCAGTTCGGTGGCAATCCGGACAATGTAACAGTGTTCGGCGAAAGTGCCGGTAGCATGTCGGCATATTTACACTACCTATCGCCGAACTCGAGGTAAGCGTTCGCCAATCGTCTCGATGAGCTGAGCATTTGCATAAGGCAACGATCATCGCCGCTATCGCACAATATGTTGACCCGTTGCGTACATGTGGGTTTTTTTTATAGAAAGTACTGCCACCGTGTGATATGTCAGAGTGGAGTGGCTGTTACGGATTCGTTCTTCCAGGTGGAACCGGAAGAAAAGGCACGCAAACTGGCACGATTCTTCGGCTACACCGGCAACACCGATCAGGGCGTTCTGGGTGAGTATTAAGATGCCCTTGTATAACTTTGATAAACTGTTCGATAAGGTTATCACGGTCGTTAGCTTTAAACGTGTCTAACCAAACAGTGATTTTCCGTAATATTTTAAGAGTTGAATTAAGGAAAAGCAATCTTTGTTCGAGAGAGAGTTATTCATATGAATCTTCTTAGTGGAGTTATTAAGATCATAAGGTGACTCGATTAAGATTAATGAATCCTCTTACACTCATGACACTTCAGAGATTTATAACTACTCAAATGTTCATGAACCCTTGTAGAACAATAGATTCCCAAAGACTCTTCGAGGTTCTTCGAAGATTCATCATTCTGCATAGATGTTTGCTATAGAGGCCACACAAATGTTCTTATTTTATCCTAATTTTTTCGTAAGAAGCTACGTGTACGATCATGAGTTTTAGAGAGAGTTTAAGAAGCATATTACATCAATAAGGATTCATAAATGAAGCATTAAATTTCTGAGAATCCAGGAACATCAGAATCATCTTTTAAAAGTATCATTCAAATCTTAGTCTAGATTAAATTCACCCCACACTAGCCGAGATATTAACGATCCTAGTTGTTCCTACAAGACAACTGTTTAATGTTCTTAAAGTGTACTCAGTTGAAAGGATGTTAACAAGACAGCCAATACAATAGCAAAACTACTAACCTTTATTATGTGGATAGCAATCCATCTTGAGCTCGATCCCCATTTGCTTATGTTCAAGCTCGCTCATTGTGCTCAGTTGATAAATGATCATTTGAAGATCTTTCAACCATTGCCACTACACCCGTCCTCAAAACGTCACCCGAAGAAACTCTATTGTAAAATACAGCTGTGAACATAACTCACCGACGCGTGGCTCGATTGTTAGAGTCACTGTACATTAATCATTAACCCTCCCGCTTTTTTCATTTTACTCCTCCAGAAACGCTCGAAAAGGTATCGGCACAGGTGCTTGCGAGACATCAAAACGAAGCGATCAGCGAGGCAGAAAAGCAACTGGCCCTAATCTTTATTTTCCGCCCAGTGATCGAACAGCACCAGACAGATGACAGTATCATAACACAGCATCCCAGGGATATCCTGAAGTCCTACGATACGCTACGAATGCCCCTGATGGAGGGTTGTAACGATGGGGAAGGTATTTTGGCGCTACGCAGCTTGGGCAAACGGTGGAAGTCGTTCGGCAAAGCACCGGAACGGTTTGTGCCGGTGTTGTTGGGCCGATCGCCCCAGCTGGACCGAGCTGTCGTGGGGCGTGAGATCCAGCGATTCTACTTCGGCGATCGTCCAGTAAACGAACGTACGATCGATAACATGTGCGATCTAATGTCGGATAACACGTTTATTACAAACTCAGTCACCAGTGCCGAATGGTTGGCGAAGTTCCAACCGAACGCGCCCCACTTTCACTATCGCTTCACGTTTGATGGTCGGTTTAGTTTGCTGAAACGCATCTTTATGCTTTCGAATGTGTCCGGTGCCTGTCATGGAGATGATACGCTGTATATGTTTAAGTAAGTTATCGCGATCCAATACCAACAAATCGGTTTAGTTACTGGGACTTCCTTTTAAATCACGTCCAACTGTTTCATCCACAGTCCGGGCTTCCTGCCGAAGTTAGCTGCTAGTAGCGACGAGTGTCGTGTGCGTGACATCTTCATTGCACTTTGGACCAGCTTTGCAAAGCACGGTGATCCAACGCGTGACGTGCCCACCAGTTTGATACCGGTGCGGTGGGAACCAGTTTCCAAAATCGCACGCGATTCGGACGACTTCCAGCTGGACTGTCTCGAGATTAACACCGTGCCGCGAATGGTGCGAAACCCGGGCTCCGGACGGATACAGTTGTGGCGCGGGCTGCTGAAAAAATATCGTCCCGACTATCTGTAGTGAGTGGACAGCTAATACCCGCAACGTGACAGTACGTTTTATATCTGCGCGGAATGCTGAGCGATGTTAGCAGCTAGGTGTTAATGGGTGTAAAACGTCTCCCCAAATAAATGGCTGGTGTGAAATTATATAACGAGCAGAAACCGTTTTTTTCCTGGACAAGATTCAAATATTTGTCTAACTGCTCGACTGGGAAATGATTATCGCGGGATTTAAAACAAATGCATCGATAAGCTGGCAGCCCATGAGATTGGTTTGGGTGTGAAATGCAGGTGTAAGTACTTACGAAAGGTGTTTGTGTTGCAGACGAGTGTTTGTTTGACGGTCAAGTCAATCATAACATCATGTAATAGAGTGCACTATGGACTTATGTTTATCTCAATCTAACTAATTTAGTTGTGGATTATACTCATCTATTTATCGGGAACAATCATTCAAAACTCTCCAATCCACACTATAAATGCAGGCAATTCTCTTTTTTTCTTTCCACTAGACCAAATTTATGGATACGCATAAATTAATTTGGTGAACTTTTGTTTCTGCGTCAACATTTCTTCGAGCGTTGGAAGTGCCTCACAACACATACGCACAATATGCGGTGCTTTTTGGAGATCGTGTGCTCACCAGCACGGTGGAACCACGCGTGGCGTCCAACGGGATGCATTTGTATGCGTTCAAGCTTAATTTTCTCTGCTCCCCACCTGAAAAAGAAATCTCGTTTCTCTCAGGGATACTCAAACTGGATAGTTATTAAAGTGAAATGTGTGTAAAAACAATTAACAGACACCAAAGGAAAATAAATGTTCCACTAAACTTTGCTCAATGAAGATACTTTCGAAGAAAAAAAGACATATAAATTCAGCAATTACTAATTGTTAACAAAATAATTATAAAGTTGTTAATGACCACTTTAATAAATTATATTTTAATTTTATCATTTTTAAATTGAGGATGTTTTGTAGCGCAAGACTAAAATTTGAAAAAAAAAACTACTTAAATACTTCAAACTATTGGCAAATAAAGTGTACAAATAACTTTTTTTATGTAATGCCAATTTACAATACAACTACGATACATTTAGACCATGTGTCTAAAATTTTAAATTCGATGTAACTATACTTAAAATATTTAAATCGATATTTTAAAGTTCCACCAGTTTCCCTAGTTGAGTACCCCTGCCGCGAACGCATTCTGAATGGAGCGCCACCATTCGCGGGACAAACAATACACAAAAACAAATCAACCCCGTGTGTACGCCCTTCTTTGCACAGCCAGGGAAACGCAGCCCAGTCAGTCAGTCAGTCGGTCAGTGAGGTTTGTTTGCCCTTCAGTTTGTTAGTAAACTGCCAGCTGATCGGTCGCACCGAGCCGAGGTGCGTGTGTACACTCGTTGCCACAACTCCGGAGATCGCCCGTCCAGTGCGTACACCCGTGTTCCATGTGAGAGAGTGTGTTTGTACGATGGTGGAATGGGATAATTTGTGGCAATTCGTGCTAGCGGTGGTGCGTTTAGGCGGTGGGGTCATCGCATTCCTGCTGCACCATCTTCACGTGCGTGTACGTCCTCCACGTGACTGTCCGCTCGTCACCGTACGGCAGGGCCAGCTAAGAGGCATTACCGCCCGCCTCCCGAATGGCGCACGTTACTACTACTTCAAGGGTGTGCCGTACGCGGAACCACCGGTCGGAAAGATGCGCTTCAAAGCCCCAGTTCCGGTGCAACGGTTCCGTAAACCGGTGTTAAACTGTTACGCCGAGCGGGCCGACTGTATTCAGCTCGATTTCTTCTCCGGGCTTGTGTTTGGTTCGGAAAGTGGACTCTACTTGAACGTGTACACACCACAACTCCCGGACGATGGGGAAGAGACGTCGATCAATGTCAAAAAACTGCCCGTGATGGTGTTCCTACATGGTGGCGGTTTTGCCTGTGGCAGCGGTAGCAGTCTGTTCTACAATCCGGAGTATTTCCTGCAGCGTGGAGTACTCATCGTCACCGTCAACTATCGCTTGGGTCCGTTCGGGTTTCTCCATCTCCCCGAAGCCGGCGTCGAGGGAAACGCGGGTCTCAAAGATCAAGTAGGTGCTTCGCGTGTGACGAGCGCTGCTTCAGACGATCATCCATTTCCCATCCATCTTTCTCTCTAGCTGTTGGCACTGCGTTGGATCAATGAAAACATTGCCAACTTTGGAGGCGATCCATCCAACGTGACGCTGTTCGGTGAAAGTGCTGGCAGTTTCTCGGCCTATCTGCACATGCTCTCGCCAAACTCAAGGTATCGCTCGACCGGAACAGATCTCTCGATCGCAACTTTCGTGATCGTTACTAATGCACTTTCCTACCCTATGTAGGAAATATTTCCATCGCGTTATATGCCAGAGTGGCGTCGTCTGCTCGAGCTCATTTATGCAGGCAAGCCCGGTAGAGATGGCCTTCAACCTGGCCCGCCATTTCGGGTACAGCGGTACGAGCCAACAGGGTGCGCTAGGTAGGTTAAAAGATGCGTGTTATTATGGTAAATATGTGTTCAATATATGCAGAAGCGTATCGTAAACTAAGAGGGCGTGGGGGCTCTTGATACAAAAAGAGCTACAACATGTTTGGAGACTTTTGGGTTTGGTTCCGTTGTTGACAGAAGTGTGGTGTAACTCTGGTCTCTTTCGTTAGATTCGACTTGGCGAATTCCTCACTTTTATGCTGCTTAAAGGCCTGCGAGGGAAGTGATCCGCTACTGCATATATGCATCATTAATAACTCATAAATAATTTACAGCTTGTTCATCGTATTTGGTTACATGACAGATTGTTTTCTTGTGTAAAAATCTCATTTAAAATAAAACAGGATATATTGTCAACGCAATTCCTTAGTTAACCGCATCTAATCATATTTCCCTACTCACCTTCACATCGTTCTCCATAGAAACCCTGCAACAGGTTCCAGCAAAACTATTAGCCAGACATCAACGTAAAGCCCTCGGACAGAGTGCAATGAAACAGGCCGATCTCGTCTTTATCTTTCTCCCTGTGGTAGAGCAAACGCTTACCGACCACTCCATCATCACGCAATCACCCGAAGTGCTGCTGAAAGCGTATGACACACTCCGTATGCCGCTGCTCGAAGGCTGCAACGATGCGGAAGGCATTCTCGGTCTGTACATTATACGCCGCAAGACGCTTGGGGAAGACATCCGCCACCTGCCCGACCGTATGCTGGCAAAGCTATTCCGGCATCTGACACCCACGGAACGGACCGAGATGATTACCAAGGTACGGCGGTTTTATTTCTCCGACGCACCACCGTCCGCGTGGTCCACCGATCAGATCAAGCATCTGCTCACGGATGTGATTTTCATGATCGATTCCGCCATTAACGCCGAATGGTTGGCCAAATATCAGCCAAACCTGCGGCACTTCCATTACCGCTTCACGTTCGACGGCCGGTACAGTTTGCTGAAGCGATTGTTCCTGAGTGCAAGTGTTACGGGTGCGTGCCACGGGGACGATTTGATGTACATGTTCAAGTGAGTAGATCGATTGGTCGTTATTTTGGTTCGGAGTTGGATGTTAATAATGTTTTTCTTTTGCAGTCCCAAGTTTTTGCCCAACTTCGCACCTTCAAGCGATGAATGTCGTGTGCGCGACAACTTTGTCGCTCTGTGGACCAGTTTCGCCAAGCATGGTGACCCGTCGATTGATTCACGCGATGTGGTAGACGCGAAGTGGCGTCCGGTGGGGAAAATTCCACGCGATACTTCAACGAACTTCCAGCTCGACTGTCTCGAGATCAATGTGCAGCCGGCAATGATGATCGATCCGTGCAGGGAACGACTGTCTTTCTGGAGAGAACTCTTGGCAACATATAATGAAGGTCATCTCTGAGGGCGGGAAGTATGATTGTGATAACCGGTGAAGGTATTAGACATTTCATTAGAATAATACACAGCAAAAACTAAGAACATGACATTCGAGACCAGATATCAAATGTCTGACGGGTTGAAATCTCTAATTTTTAATTAAGCAAAGCTTTTACACAACTAGCTACTTGTTGGTCTTATATTTGTATAAATACACTTCCTCCAATCTGAATTTGTGCGTAAAATATGTCATTTTATTGCTCACAATTACTTCATTTCCCTGTCAAGATTAAGCTACGTCCCATGTTTTAGAAACCCTTACACTATCGCTATATACCTATATAATTGTTAAACTAAATTGCTTTTCGATGAACCTGTTTCAATGTTTCTTGTACTGATTCACTCCATATGCATCACCCGATGATGTTTATTTGCGTTGCAACTCACTTTCCGTGCAGTCGCCTCAGTCGGTACAGGATGAGCGATAGGACCGTTTCGTTTGCAAAGCGCCCGATGGTGGTGTTGCACAGGTTCAGAGACTGTATCGTCCACCGGACGTTGGTTTGATCGCGAGCAGGCAATAGCTCCAGCTTGCTATCGTTCCTGTACGTGCTCCACTCGCTCTCGTCATCAACCGTCGTCACTACCAATTCTTGGTTGTGCTTCAAGCCCATCAACTCGCGCAGCTGACTTTCAGAGGATTTTTGGTCTTCCTCGCCTGGGAGCTGAGTATATGTACCGTTCGTTCCTGCCATTGCCATGTCCACGTAATTATGGTTGATCTCATCTGGTAGTTCCTTGACGGTGTACAGTCGCAGCTTTTCAGTGAATATCGCACGATACATCGCCACCACCTGTCGATAACCATCTCTTGGGGTCAAGAACTCCAGTACGTCATTCATTTCCTCCTTCGATATTATAGGTCGACAAATGTACTCCTTCTCCCTGTCCACCATGTACTGGTAGCCGGGAATGCCGACAAGTCGACGCGTCATGAACAAGATGCTTTCGTACGAAACCAACGGCATGTAGGGTGCAAACGCATCGACGACGGCTCCCATCATACGGCGCAGCAGTAGTGTTTCCAGCTGAAGCGAAGGTACGAATACGTAACGCATCACGGTGTGACAGATCATCTCGACCACCTCCAGCCGGAACAGACACATGTTGTATTCGTCCTGCACGCCAAGCATAAACCCGATCACAGCCCAGAAGAACACGAATGCTTCGCGATCCTCGCGATTGTCGTAGCGAATGCCGAGCAGATGCGGTCGTACTATTGCGAATCCCATAAATCCGAACGTGGTAAGTGCCATTTCCGACTGGTTGATGAACCCTAGGTTACGCTTTTTGGCGCTGTTTGACGCACTCAGGTGCATGCGACGTACTTGCGATAGAGATTTCCATGATCTAAAATGATTGAAAAAAATCGCATTAACAACGCTATCGATCGATCAGTGTTTCGAGACAACCAATACCTTGATCCCGGTACCAGATCACACTCATACCAATCATTCATGTGCATAAACGTCGATATGTATCGTTTGCGGGCTGACTCCGTCGTACTTGATTTGTTCGTGTGCTCCAAAATACGTAGACCTTTCGGATCGGCCAACAGTACCATTAGACCGCAAAAATTAGCCTGAAGTATACCGAAACGGTTGTCGTTGTAGAACTTTTGGCCGCGCTTGAATTTGGCCTCATCGAACCAGGTTGGTAGACACGTTTCCAGATCCGCCGCCGTTCCAACGTCACACGGCTTGTTCATAGCCGACAAGAGGTATATGAAGTACTCCTTTGCCTCTGTGGTGGAAGTGAGAAGAAGAAATTTACATTACAATCATATTGCCCAGTTCCAACACAGAAAACTCGTCCCTCGTCAAATAAACGTTCAAAACAATCCACGCTTAGAACCTCTATCTAAGAAATCATAGATCGGACTAAGCTTCAGAATTTCTGGGGGCTATACGACGGACGGCAAGGTGAGAGTGCCTAACATGTCGGAATCATTCGAATATGTTAGAGCAAGTATTAGCAAGTAGGGCGGTCCGGTGGCCGAGGAGATAAGCGGCGCCGGTCTTAAACGGCAGGACCGGGGTTCAAATCCCATCTGGACCGTTCCCCCGTAGTGAGGACTGACTATCCAACTACGTGGTATCTATAAGTCTCGTAAACCAGAAATGGTAGGCATGACCGAGTAGGTCGTTAGGCCAAAGAAGAAGTAGAGCAAGTATTCTTCTGTTTAATCTTCAAAATTTCTTCAAAATTGCATTGGATTTTAACCCATCTTTATATTTCGTCGACTTCACGGATGACATCTATATCATCCGGCGGACATCTGGGGCGATGTACCGATCTTCCATTCGAGTAAAACTTGAGGTTCATGGGATAAATGCGACAAAGAGGAAATATCTGATCGATTCTGACGACCTAACTGAAAAACAGACTATCTTCGATGATCCCGAAGAATTTCGCTATCCTGATACGATCGTAAGTTCGGGTAATACCATAGAACCATATTGTGAGTCGCATAGCTACTCTGTAAGCCATTGTAAGCTATTCAAATGTATGTAGAAGCCATTCCGGCCATTGCAGATGAATGATTTCTTTAGCCGATAAAAAAAAAAACACCCCTTCTTGCTCTTGTGTGTGATGAACAAGGAAGTAAACCTGTTTGTAGGCAATTAATATGATTTATAAATAAATTCGATTTAAGTAAAACCCTTCGCCATCGCTCATCGCCGGTTATGATAGTTTTTACCATCACAACGTACCACCCTGAGAGCGGGACGACGCTCACATTCGCATTCTCATTCCACCCAACAATTAATTTCAAACCACATTTTCTACACACGATTGGGATTTCGTCCGAATCATCTTGACTGCCTGTTCTGGAGATAGAACTCAACATTCCAACAACGAGCATCCGAATAATACGCCGAAAAGCTCATTAGAACCACCGGCACTACACCGAATGCCCTTCGTCATGCTCACTTTCAAATTGTGTGCTATTCTTGGCACGGGCGTTTCGTGTCGATCTTCAAAAATGTCGATCCTCAAGTGGACAGCCAAGTGTGACAGGAGAAGTAAGGAATGAGAATGAACACAGAGTAAAAAAAAACTCGCAATCAGCAACTTCTTTTCGCAGCTTCGAGTCCCGTTCGCATCCAGAGGAACTACACTACACCCCGTTGGGTAAATCGCAAGTGTCGGTAAGATTGGGCTTGTTTTTTTCCCCCTGCTGATCATGGAAATAGCTGGATAATTTATATTGTGCCTGAACCCACTAACCCTACGATACAATTGAACCTATGGTTGTAGCTGATCGACTCGCGCTTACATAAGATCGGTACAGCTTGTGGATGAGTAATGGAGGGAACTGGTGCTTAGCTCGTATCGATCGTTTGTATCCCGCGGCTTGTTTTGATCCCCTGTAGATGCGATGATAATGTGAAGGAAATGTTCAAGCCGGGTGAGTTTACCACACCAACACGTGAACTAAGCGTTGCCACACACATTGACGTGCCCAATCTTATCATCGTAGAATTATCAAGGCAAGTAGTTTATGTTATGTGCCACCTGATTAAACCTGTGATATATTTCAAGTAAAGCGCAGAACTTGCACCGCTTGGTATCGTATCGTACAGTTAAAGTCAAATCATTTATCCAGTAGAACAAATATTGACTAATTATTTTTTTCTGGGGGCTTGTTCTTATTCTTTGCGCCGAAAACAAAAAGCAAACGAAGCGTCTCAATTAAAAATGCATCAAGCTTACTGAACCAGATCGGCAGTTTTTCTTTCTAGTCACCGTTACGGATCGCTTACAAGCTCATTTAAATGTAATTACTAATGCTTTTTTTCTATCGCATGTTGTTGTGCTTACGTCTAGAACACTTGACCACAACACCGATGGATGGGTAAAGAAGACGATCTCACTGTTTAGCGGCTGATCAGTGTGATTAGCATGTCCGGTTGAAGCGTGTACGCTAAATAGATCCATTTAATTGTGTTCTCAGGGTGGGGGTCTCACTGGATTTATCGCGTGCTCAGTTGCAACTGGCGTGCGGTAGAAACCCTAACTTTTCCTCCACAGCCAGTGAGCGTTAATTGTTTAGCGAGCTTGCGACTTTTTAAACGTATCTGGATTTTTACAATTTCAAACAAACACACGTCAACGTGATGAGAACGGCATTTCGCACGTTGTGTTGTAAAAAAGTCGTTACAAGCGCCATCCACATGCCATTAATCCGAACAAAGGAAAACAAACATTCACCTTTCAATGTGACACTTGGCAGTTTCCATCAACTGCGCAGACTCTCCCGAAGAGACGAGTGGAAAATTCGAACTGGGGGAAAACTTTCGAACACGTTTTGACAAGGATCCCCTTTGGGGAATGTTTTTTCTCTTTCTCTTTCTCTCGCGGTGTGAAAAATGGGAAAACAATCCCCAACACTCACCTTTCTCCTCCGCCGTAAGCTCCATCACCGGGGGAATCGTCATCTTGTAGAATCTGTCCCTTTTTCCTCCTCGTACGATTACCGAACCTTCTATTGATTCACGCTAGCCACTGTCAGATAGTTTCGTCACAGCAGAGCCGACAGCAAAAAAAGCACTAAACAAGGCTCCAAATTTCACAACCGTTTGCAACAGAACCTTTCCGTGCATACACGCTCGATCTCTACCATAAAATGCTAACGCACTAGCAAATCGAACTAAAATTTTTAAATAAAAGAAACACACGAACACACTTTGTTGTGCGGCTTTGTTTTGATGCCTCGACAGCAGCTTCTAGAGCGCATACGCGTACAAGTCTATTACCGTCGGTGGATCGAACGCATATAAACCAGTGAAGGAGTGTGAACGCGTCGAGAACCCGACCTAGAACGAACGACCGAACGTGACGGTGAGCAAATAAAGCGGGATTCATCATTACAAACATTGCCATTGCTTTAACGCGATAAACAGAGAGAACGAAATGGAGAGAAAGAGAGAGAGAGAGTGATGGGTGGTTGGCTTATCAATAAGAAGATCGAGCAACATTTTCCCATTGATCCTTGTCAAGATCATTCACTTTTCTCATCCAGATCAGAAAATGCAACTGGCCTTGACGCATTCGATGCATGCATCCTTTTGGGTGTCCTGAGGGTAGTAGGAGAGGGGGGGGGGATCAAAAACGACAAGTTTCCTTACTCTCCCTGTTTACTATCAAACGGCTGGCATCCGCATACATTTACACAACCGATTTTTAATTGACTGCAAAGTTTTGCTCAAACATCGTTCGTATACAAAACAGCCGAATGCATATACTTTGTTTAGTGCACTTTGCACTTCAAGGTTTGCATTGATGCGAAACTAAACATCGCACTCTGGAGACACTCTCTGCAAGCAGTGGGAGCCTTAGCAAGATTCTAATTTATTCGCATCGTCTCAGAACTGGAAGCTTCCAGTGAAGTTACCAACTTGCGTAATACCGCTCAGCTACTAAATATTGCCATTAGATTAATGGGGGAAGCTTTGATGCATAAATGTATTAATATCATTCAAGTCACTGTGGGAGTTAGTGGCTTAATTGAAAAAAAAGTGTAGATACGGGAGCGTTTTAATCTTTTATTATTTTTTCTTCAACCACCATACGAACTCACACGCGCCAAAACAGATGAAGATACCGGAAAATATGTGGAGAACTAGCCTTTTTTTGTGAAATCTGGGTGGTGTTTGTTTCCGTAACATTAAAAACACTCCTCAACAAACGTGTGAAATGGTGAAAGGTGTGCAACGAGCCGTCCTTAACGATGAGTCGGGCGATGCAAGGAAAGGTGAACAGGAACTAGACCATGAAGGCCAGCGCGTTAAGGGCCAAGTTCATGGAGATCACCGACGATCAGGTTTCAACCCTCAGGCAGGCTAGATTTATTTTTTATCCTTAATCGTCCGACATTCAACACGCTGTTCTACTGACACATTGAGATAAACCGGTTCCCGAGAGTGAAAACTGCAGTCGCAATTGCATCGATGCAGTGCAGCCGCGATGCAGTGGCTGTGTTAGCAAGCGTGCTAGCTAGAATCGAGCCCTAAACACTCGGTTGCGATGTAAACTGCATCTACGCGCCATGTCAATGACTCGGAGGTTTGTCAGTGTGATAGCGTTCTTGAGTTTTGCAACGTGAATCACTTCCTTGTTTTAGCGTAATCAAACTGAAGCCTATCATTACGGGTGTTTTGTTCCGTTGCAAACATTAAACCACAACAAAACGCACAGTTTATTATCAAAACAGAGCAATATTTACATGACCAAGATCAAAACATCATTGAATCAAAATGAATTATTAGTAGACAGCGGAGCACGAGATGAAGTGTTTGTTTAATGGCCAGTAATAAAGGGCCTTTGAACATTCACTCGATGCTTTTTATTTTTACCTGTTTTATGTATTTTTAGTAAAATCTTCATCCAAACCGTTTCCCCCGGTTAAAATAAATCTGAAAACCTGGAATGAAAGGTGAGAAGAAACATACGCGTTGAAATAGAAAGTGATATTGAGGCTGGTCAAGGTTCTCGGTAGTAAATTGTAGTGACCTATTGTAACCCTTTTGTTTCTTTATTTATTATGAAGCAATTTCACTAAAGCCTGCAAAAGTGTCCTAAGCGTTATCATGTTTATGTTTTTTTATGAACAAAACAAAAATAGAATAAGAGGAACAAATTACATTACAGTACAACATAATATAAGATTAATTTAAAATTATTTACATTAATTGTTAGGTCGATTCTGCTGTGAAGATAGCAGTAAGAATCAATTATCTTAACGAGAAGGTCATTCTTGGCCATAAGCTCCTGCTAAGAGCCTGGACTGATTCTACCCTGTCTATCTCGTACTGCTGCTTCGATGACCTTGATGGTGATCGTTTACTAATACGCCAGATGCCCTAACCAGGTTATGATTGCGAGTGCCTAATGACCTAGACGTTTCTTGCTGACTTATGCGTCTATAACACCGTACAGAAAGTAATATCCTGGTAGGTAATCTTGGATCGGTGGTGAAGGTACGAGGTGGTTTTAGCCGGTAAGAATCCGACAGTATCCTGGAGCCTCGTTGGCTTGCTACATAATACTTGGTCTCTATGAATGGATTCCTCCATCGTTAACACCGGCAGGAATAGCAGGTAAAGTTTGTTAGGTAGTTCCACTAAGAATTTTTTTTATAAATTTATAAAAATATATATATTCTTCATTTTCAATAAACGGCAACTGTTAAAAATTTATCACTTCATTCTCTATTCGAACATTCTCACTGAACTTTTCATATTTGTATGCAAGCTTCACACAGAGCGCAGCTGCATGAAACGTTTCTATACAAGTTTGTTGCATACCAGTTCACAGTGGGCAAATGCGTGTACAGAACGGAAAAAAATATATTTTAATATATATTTTTGCAATAAGTATGTGGTATCAACTGGTTAAACTAATCTGTACATTGAGTTAGTTTCTTTCGGAAGGAAATTCCAGGGCATGGGAAAAGGGAATTAGAAAAGCAGAGAGGTGAGTTAGTTTCCTTGTGATCTACTGGGCCTATCATTCGTTTCTTAGTGACATACTTTAAAGGTCCCTATAGGTACAATCGGCTCAGTCATATTAAGTCACAAGTAGTTGCGTATGATTTAGACCGACCTATTCACACAGACATTTCGCGACGAATTATTATTATAATTGAGCTGTTGCCTTGTGATAATATACTATAAGCTTACTCACATATTATATGCACTTAAATGAATTCTACACAACTACTAGTTTGCAGAATTAAGGTACGATCTACTCAAGATTTCGAAAATTATTTACTCTTCTGTCAGATATCAGTAATTTTTCGTCTGAAGACGAATGTGACACACATTTACAGGTGTAGAAATTTTGTAAAGAAAAAATCAAATATTAATTTGGAGGAGATTTCCAATGATGCTATACAATATGATCTGAATATTCTGAATCTGAAGAGTCTAAGTCTAATTTAAATTTGTCTAACAACAAAGCTCTTCAAAATCCACTGCATGTGTATTTCTATGATAATTAGTCCTTGTGGTGCCGTCGCCGGTAGTTGGAACTTAGACCACATAGACGCAACTGACGATGCCGGTGGCGGTGAGACTTTGATCATGTTTTGGGAAATAGCAAGAATTGAATCAAGGTTGGAGCGTCTACAATCTACAGGCTCACAGTTTTCTTTACTAGAAACCTATAGGTTCTATGAAAGATTTGGGTAGAAGCTTTAACCACTCCGCCGTACTTTAAGCCGGAAGCAGACTGTTGCAACTAAGGCTTTGAAAATTTAGTAATTGAACAAAAAATAAACAACTGATGGGATGATGTATCATATCAAAGTTATCTTTGAATTGGAATTTAAGAAATAAAAGCAGAGAGCAACATATGATTGAACGAATAGATTCATACAAAAAAGCTGATAAAAATTCCACTGGTTAATATACATTCGAAATACGTCCATCACCATTCCACTAAGTGTTTACTTAATTACGTCAATAAATATTTCCAGAATGCTATTAAAAATAGAAGCTCTTCTTCAAAATATTATTACATTAAATGAGAAAATCACTTGTAACCGTATACTACAGTAACTGAGAATATTCCGCAAAACACAATGAGGACAGATTACATTGTTTGGAGAATTGATGTGTTTCCCTCATGGTGAAAGTTTGTCGTTCAGTCAACATGTTGTTGCAAACGAACAACTCTAGTCGCTCTTCAACAGTATTTCGTTTGGAATTCTTTCTTCGAATACTGGTAACAACATACTTTCTATAAATAATATTGCTCCGTTTAACTCACCTACAAAAAAAGCAGGTGCCTGGAAATGATGTACATTACCACTTGTTGTACGGATGATTAGTCGCCTTTGTACACCCATTATGCTGCCCGATTCATACACATAATCAGCCCACCTTCGAAAACCGGTATGAATGAAAATCGACCGCAAATGCGACCGGGCATGTTCCGTTCATCCTCGGTGCACAACTGTTGCATACCACTACCTGTGCCGGCAGTACCCTTGGTAACGGTACGGTATGGAACCGGACACGACCTAGCCTACGTGAACCAGCCACGAACAGGAGGACGAGTTGAAAAAATACTACGCTCATTCACAAACGGACGCCCAGACTGGAGTGTGGCGTGCATTTTTCCACTTTTCTTCTCAATGCAAAAAGGCTTTCTCTGTTGCACCCGGGGCAACGTTGCGCATTGCATCCCTTACTACAAAGCGTTCTCTCGTGCGCTTGCAATCCGGCGCATCCTTACGAACTATATTTGTGCAACGCACCATGGAAACGCTCTCACCAGCGGGCTACCCTCACTCACTCTCGCTCATCTGGCTCACCGCCGTGGGAGAATATATTAATAAACCCAAATCCACCAACTTTAACTCAATTACTTTAAAAAGTGTTTACATATCATGAAACTTCGTTTGCGAGTGGTGGATAATTTTATTACATTCCTGCAAATAGATTGATTGCTCTTCGGCAGCTGGAACTATCTCACCCACCCGAGCTAGTTTCCGTTCCGAAAGGTATGCGCATCGCCTCGCACAACCACCAGGACGGTTTCAATTATTGCAGACCGTAGCCTCGCCGAGTGTGCTCGTACCCGTGCCACTATCAGTTGATAATGTGCAGCCGAGAACGCTACATCACGTACAGCAGGTTCGCTTACGGATGTTATACCCATACGCGGTCCAGCTACACGAACGGCCGGTATAGTACACGAAAGTTTACGCAGCAAGGTCGGGAATCTCGGGACGTCTAGACCTCGTTAGGGTACGGGCGGCAAATGTAAGCGGTACGAATACAAAAGGCGCGCCGGAAACACACGCACCAGAACGTGTAGACGGTCGTTAAAATCGGGGTAGCGATACTTAAAATTCGCTTTTCAATCCGTACCTGCGAGTGGCGCGTGAAAATAAAGCGTGTGCGTGTGATAGCGACACATCTGGATAAAGTGCTTAGAACCCATTCGAATAATCGGGTAGTTAACGATGCGAACCACATAGCCAACTAATACTCTATCAAAAAATAAAAGCACCCGAATCGAGCGCCATTTGGTTTTACCTTGGTACGTGTTCGCACCATCAGCAAGCCATCAGCTTCGTTGCAGATCACGATCAGTAACACTCGTAGTTGCATCTCGGTGATCGATGTTAGCTAGTGTGAAAGCTTCATACCTTCGCCGTATCATCTCAGTCGTACATCGGGCTCTATTTCGGTGTTTGTGTGTCCTCGCAGACGGGCGTGCATTCCTTTGCAGTGCTTTCTGTACTCGATCGGTGTTTGTTCTACGCTTTTAATTTTCGTTTATAAGTTTATACATCGGAGCCCGTGTTAATACGTGTTTTACAGCTGCACAGTGTAAAGGTTGCCCGTGTCGTTTACATTTGGATGGTAAAGAAAGGCCATTCCAGTCGTGTATGCGTACGTGCGTACTTATTGTCGGTGTGTGTGGTTCGATTGGACGGGGGCATACCAATATTGTCAACGGCGATCAATCGATCGATTGCGTAGCCGGCTCGTGCGTGCAAGTGCGTATCCACATCTTCACGATCCGCAATCCCCAAAAACCGATACTACACGCGTGTGATGTTTAAGTGGTGTGTTCCATCGGATACATCTGTGTGTCGCAGTGGCAACCATCTTTGCAACACACTTCTCAACGTAGCAGCATTCTCGAACCCGATGTGTGATTGTAAATTGATGCATAAATTCATTGGCCCTGTTATTGACTCACGCGTAGTGTTTTAGAGAACGTAGCGTAGCTCATCGTCTCATCCTCCTCCACCGCTCTGCAGCCTTCAGCTGAAACCGAATAATACAAACTTGCACCATTTTGCTCCATTTTCTTCAGCGCTGATTAGTATCGATGGTTGAAAACTGCAAAATACGAGCAGTCATCTTACGGTACAGTGTATATGTGTGTACAGATGTTATAAAAAGTGTGTTATTTTCCTGCCACGGCTAGCTGTGCCAAACCGAACCAACCGAGCGACCCAAAACTACCTAATGAGCTTACTGCGAGTAGCGGAGCGCTTTTGGCCGTAATTAACATTCTACTCCCTCCTGACCACCGGAACTATTTCGACGTTGCACCATCGTCCGCCGGCAGTGTTAGTGTGGACGGCGGGTTAATATAATCAAATCGAAATCGAAAACTCATCGCCAACCGGTGCCCTTCCCCGAACCTGGCCACTGTCCGAAGACCGACCGGAGAAACCGGAGTGAAGAAAACTCGGGCACACAGAAATCAAACGCAAATTGAGTGTAACCTTTTCGGAATTGGAATTCTAGCGCAGACGGATGACGGTGTCGCCGTTGTCGCCATTGCCGCTGTCGTCCATGGTGCATGAATCTTGATTGTTTGGAAGTTTGCCTGCGTACCCGAAACGTCTAACGAGCGTAAACGTGAACCGGAGCGAATATCAACCAGTGGTACCCTTTAAGGTCACAACGTGTTACCCGTAGGTAAGACTACTTAGCACACTGGAAGCTAAATGTTTTAACTAGATTATACAAAAAAAGATGCCTAACGTAAAAGCGATCATAGACTGTTTGAATGGTTCGTTACACGGGGAGTTACAAACGAAAATCAGTTACCCAAACCAACATGGTGGAACTAGACTTTTGAACGATCCGTTTAGTTTATATCTTTACTTAATAACTGCTCCTATGTTTGGTACACTAGCTGCGGGAATTCCAAGATTTTTAGAACTAGAGATAAGACACACTTAATTTTTTCTGTTTTATATTAAAAGTTGGCATTAGAAAACCTAAGTTATCTCCTTTTCTTGCTAATCTCTTGGTCGACAATTGTCTCCCAAGCAGTGAGGCTGCGAGTTGTAAATGCTCATATACCCGTTTTTTTCGAATTCACCGGGTTTTTCCTAATGTTGTTTTTAAACGACGAAAAACTGGGTATTTTTGAAGTTTTTAAAATTAACATTTTTCAATTTGCAGTTGACCTATAAAAGGCCTTAATAACACTTACTTGAGAAAGCACTCCTGTGATTTCCTGCAGACCAGGTGTTTCCACTTAAAATGTTTTCCAAAACTGAAAACCCCCGAAAAAGGACTCCTCGTGTTTCTAGTACAAATATGCAGAACAAAATTAATTAAACAACTACATTACTCTTCGTAAAAAGCATGGAATTCCCCTATCACTTTCATCAGAAATTCTAGGAAGCTCTTTATCATCATCAGATGCTTCACTATAATTAAAAAAATGGAATTCTCTGTGCCATACATGGCATTGGAGCTTGATTGCCATCCTCTTTTGCACACTGAATAACATTCAACTTGAAATTTACACACTTCACTATAAAGTAATTGAAAGTTTTCACACTCAATGCGATGCGAACAAAAAAAAATAATCCCGTTCTATCCAGTTAACAGCTCGAGGCTCAGGCTGCGCATAGGCGGGATTAAAAGCAAGCGGACGAAGAGGCCTCCGAGGATATTCGAACCAGCGAACTTCTCAAACTAGTAAATTTTCGAATTATTATCCTTGTTATTGCATTTGACAATCAATTGACTTTTATGTCCAACTCAGTGCAATCAAACTGTAATTTTGATATGCTAATATCAACTGAGCAAGTGAGCCACTCAATCAACACATCCATGCATAGTTTCGTGAAAAAAAGGCTTCCGTAACATTTGCTATAATTAAAGCCTCAAACGAGAAGGCCTCCACGTTTGATCAGCCTTCAGGATTAACATTTTGGAAATCCCTTTTCCGATTAGTACCAGATGCAGCTGGCAGATGTACCTCCCTGCATCGTTCTAATGTTACTCGCCCAATGCACGGATAGTGTTCATGCCCATAACTAATCCGTTACAGTCGGTAAGTCGTTCTACCGGAAGCAATATAAATTTAACCAAAGTTTCCATTTGCTCGCGTTGTTCGCGGGCTACCGAATTGGTAGGAAGTGTGTAATTTTTAGCTCCAGCTGCATTAATGATAATGGTCTGCATCAATATTTCAGCTGGTTGCAACTACCGAACCATTACATCATTCAAAGCTGCTATGCATTTAGTTTCTGAGAAATTCTGACACCGCGGCAGGATTGTTGCCTGAAGTGAGTTATGCAAGCGTGAAGCATATTAAGATACTCATCCTTGCTTTAATAATCGCAAGATGTGTATCAGGTAGATTAAGCACTGTTCACCTTAAGTTCTGTTTCTTTTTTAATAACACATAATTATGAGAAAAAACATCTCTATTGTGTAAAGGAGCTGTATTGTAGGTTTTTTTTTAGATGAGGAGATACCTGTCAATTCCACATCCAGCTAACATGTATGGATAAAAAACAAAACCAAACTTTGCTTGATTTCTGCAACATTGGCTAATAATTCGCACATCGATGATTGACTCAAGGTTTAATGAGCTGGCATTCATTTGAACAATTCAATGGAACCAATTCCTTCTGAAAAGAAAAACATCAAGGGAACAAATGTCTCTATTACCGCTCGATTGACTGCCAGTGCCGGGGTCAAGTGAGCCGATGGAATGTTGCTTACCGGTCCGATAATATTCAAAGCACAACGGACGGGATCTAACCAGCCAGCAATCAAAATTTAATATTCATCCCAGAAGCAATGCAAGCCAAGTGCATCCAATATAAATGCGAGATGGCCACTCTCCCAGTGTTGCCGTCCTCCTCACGATCCACAAGGTTAGTCCGAATGGGCTCCATAGTTTATCTAGAGTGTGATGCTTTTTGTTGCTGTTCTATGGTCACAACGAACCATCACACCCCGTTACAAAGACACTACAAACCCTTTCACACTGCTCATCGTGAGCGGTGAGAAGAAAGGCCGATAACGAAACAATTCTGTGGGTGTTGCTTACCCTCCTTTGTGCAACAACGCCCAGGAAAACGACCGCCCGCAAGTCGTACACCTTCAGCCCGAGTCGATTAAAGCGATGGAAAAGGGTCGCAACTGAAGCGCACCAATTATTGTGCCCAGGTTTTTCTCCATTTTCCTTCCCCACGTTCATTCACTGCAGCACAGATGCAAAGCAATAGAAATGAAGATCCTATGCTTCGTTGTATCCAATCGAATGGAGGAAGAAGAAAAAAAACCGTTTCGTTTTCTTGTGTAGCTCTCTATTGTTCGCACCAATCGAACTGGTTGTCAGGACTGTCTCTAGAAGGACAGCTGTGAAAGAAGCAATGTTTTGAACACGGATCAAACATTCCAAACAGGTGCGGTGTATGTGTTGGATACGTTTCCAGACGATGGATGGGCGCCATTAACAGGCGTTTCGTATTACGTGATTTTGCCGAGTAATGTTTTGAATGATGGAAAAGCATGAATGACTTAAAAATATAAAGACTCAAAAAATCAATTCGTAATTTAGGATTATAATAAAAATTTCTTAATTTTTGATTTCACTGTTTGTTTGTTTGTTTCCTTCTGCTCCACCCCCGACACAGTGAAATACGATATTCGCTTTTTTTGTATAACGATCCACTTCTTTCTTACTTCAGGTAGTCTAATAAATTTTACGACGATTTTATGTTATACTTTGGGGCCATTTTTACGTTGCTCTTATTTCCACTTTGAGTTTATGGTATTTTCTGTTTATTTTATGTTTGTTTGGTTTCTGGTTATATTAGATTAAAATATTAGTAAATTAGGTATGAGAATAACAAAAAAGGAGCGAATAAATAAATGAATAAATAAATAACTAAAGAAATAAATAAATAAATAAACCTAAACATTATTAAGGTTAATAATAATGTTATGATTCAGTCAGATAGTATATATAATACATCAAACATAAAACCATAAATATAAAATATAAAATGGTGGAATGAATATTCTGCATAAAATCCTTGTAATTTGCCTTATACTTTTCATTGAATTTTAAATTTTATGTTCCTTTGTCAAATAAGTATTACCTTATTTGCTTGATACAATCTTTGCTCATAGCATTAGCACGCTTATTTCATTAAACTAACGCGCACAAATTGTTCGCATCGTTGTTCGAAGGTGAAGCACCAGGCGCCACCACCATCAGCACATTTAATTGAGTGCAAGTAAAATATGCTACATAATCCTGTTTCATTGATCGGATTAAAAATGTTTCATTCATTCCGCCACATGTTTGCATTGAAGTGCATTATGCAACACAATACAGACATGCGCCTAAACACACAGACACAGACACACGGACCAAAAAGTGAGCCACGTGCAGCAATGTATACATCCCCATAGGAAGGTCTCCTCCAACCCATGGCAAATTAGTCGGATGGAGGCGCCCGATGGTTTGTTACGTGGTCGTTATAAAATTAGGTTTATGAATTAATCATGTGCAGAATGTTGGTGCAGCAGGGTGCAATTTATGATGGTCTTATCGAAAAACGGAGTTTTCCCATTAAATGTATCCGATATCAGTTTACGACGAAAAAAAATTAAATAGACAAACATATTCAACCGTTATTTTTATACATTTTTTATTTGAACCGAATTATAATGTTCCATTTTTTCAGCTGTTCAATATTAAAGCACCATTCTTTGAGCATCCCCAAAGCGGAATGCATTTATGGGATATACAGTCGAAAGCAACATACTATCAACTTCGTTGAAACCATCGTTAACCAAAGAATAGCTTGTAACAACAGCATAAATGTTGCAGCGACCAGAGCCAGAGAGACTTTCACCAGCGGCTTACCCTTTTTCTACGGAACAAAAACTTTCCAACCTGCAAAAGCAACACTATGGCACTTACATTAAACGTCTATTTTGCAGAATTCCTTTACCATTCCACTTTTTTCACTTCTCGTGAAATTTAAATTCCTATCGAGTTACAATACACAGTAAAAAAAAAGGCGGGAAAATCCGCTGTTACGACATTGAAAACGCCTATCGGGGATATTTGCCTCCGCCAGTTAGAAAGTCAAGGCTGAACGATGGAAAAATGTGTACGAAACAAATTAAAACTATGTGCTAGCAGTTTAGTACCAGTCACACTGGCTGGCAGATGAAGTTTCGCCTGTTGTTTGTTGGCAGGGATAGTCGCCTATTTGTTTTTTTTTTTGTTAAACTCAGTACAAACATTAGCCGTGGTTGTGCTGAAGCAGCAAGTGTAGAAAGTGCATGCCTTGGTATCTGCTGTTTGTGTTGTCCATTACCGGATGAATGCAGTAAAAGTGGGATTGAAGTTTGATGCAATTTTAACCACGATTTTTAGCACGATGATTACGTAGCAATTTTAAGGAACAAGTTAAAGCGTAATAACATTACCCGCGTACAATATAGTTCAAAATTCTTATGCGATAAAGTACACTTTAATATTTTGCTACTCTCCAGATGGTTTGCGTCAACAGGTCGTTATAAAAGTTATCATCTCCTTTCCCTACGCTCACTCAATCATTGTGCGGAGCAGCGTAAATATCGAATAGGAGCGGCTTAGAATCTGTGGAAAAAATGAAAAGAAAAGAATACCGTTTGCATCCCACAAAAAATATTCCCCCCCTACCGAGATGCCTGGAGCAACACAAACCGCTATGAACGTTTCGTACGTCAACGGAAACAACCAGTATACGTCTATTATGAAGGGCTTCTGGGAGCGCATTGTCGTGAAACGCAGGTCCCTTTTCAACCTGTCATCCAGCACGATCCAGTTGCACCTGATCGTTGCATCACTGATACCAGTGGACTAAAAAAACGAACGTAACTTTTAAAGCTCAATTCATTTCATTCCTCCCAACCACTCACCATATGAGTAACTCGATTCCCGAAGAAGCTCCACACGAAGATTTGATAGAACGCGGTTAGCATGTATGCACCGAAGCGTAACATCTGCATCGGATCGCCTTTGGCGAACATCAGCTCGAACGCGGTCAGACAGATGATAAGCATGCTGCACACGAACTGAGCCATAATGTTCGGTTCGTACAGGCGTTTCAGACGATCGCAAAATCTATACGCACGGGTACGCCGAGATGGAGGAATTTCATTCATCCGAAATAATCAAAAGTTGGGCGCGTATGCTTACGATAGCAATTGTTGATGGGAGGCGATGAGGTTGTGCAGGTCATCGCGTAGCATCCGATCACCGTGCAGTGTACCATCGGGAGGAAGTTGAAGATCCGCACCGATTAGCTCAAACTCCATGCGCTGCATGAGGAACAGTAGCGACATCTGGCTGAGAATTTGGGCACCTACACAATCGATCAGAACAATGCTGAACAGGACGTACACAACCAGAATGGCTTGGCAAATGAACACACAGCCGTAACCTAGCGTGGTGTTCGTGCTGAAGGGATAAGTGGCCCGTAGGATGAGTGTTTCTCCGTTCGAAAACAGAGCCTGGGAATTGAGAAGAATAAGTTTAAGTAAGTAATTATTCATTTTAAAAAGGTCCCCGGCCTTTCATCTTTCTCTCTCCTTACGTTGAGGTTCTCTCCTTACGTTGAGATACTCACACATATTCTCAGACACAAGGCTTAGCTTTGCAAGTCCTCTATCGCCCAACAGATATTGAACAGAATTTGTGCGAGCAAAATTCTAGAGCGTTACAGACACATACCATAAGGCGAAAGATTCGAGGAAAGAAAGAAAGAGCTTGATATCGTCTGCATAGAGCAAGTGCCTATTGCAATGTACAATGTTCTAATAGACATTTATGAACAAAATTTGTAAAAAAGTGACCAACTTTGACACGGTAATGATGAATAGACATATATAATGAGATCCAACTTAAAAACGGTTCTTCAAATCCTATTTTGTTGAAGACAACGCTAGTAATTGATATGTTGAAATGAGCTATTGATCGATCGATTGATCTCTCCATGACATTTAATGTTGTATGTATTCAATTTCGGTGCAAAAGAAACTCCCTCTACTTACGTTTACCGTAAGACAGCTGGCAAGCACCATTGCAAGCAGTTTGGAAGCATCCTGTAATAGACGCTCTTGCAAGTCCTGTCTTCGCATGTGGCGCACAAACCGTTCACCACGCTGCAGATAGTGTGCGTGGTACGTCTGCAACTGCTCGATACACTCGCTCAGCTCGTTAATGTTTAGCACACAGTGCCACTTCTTCGCCACCGTCAGCAATAACCCGGCCAGGATGCACATGTCGTCCCCGAACAGGCCAATGTCGTTCAGGACGGTAGCCAAATCCCACACGATGGTACCGATCTGCAGCAGAAAGAACAGCTCCATTGCATAAAATCCCACACGGTTGGCAAGCGGCGATTTGGAAGCATCCTTCCAGATGCCAAGAACTCTACAGGAATGGGCGCTTATTTGTCAGCAACATTGTCATGGTACACGGTCCACCTGCCATACCTTAGGTTGCGAAAATTGTACTTCACGTACACTTCCTCAGCGAACGTGTCGTCGCGTACGATCCACCGGTAGATATACTCCATACCGGATGTAAGCCCTTCGGCAGGTTGTATCGCAGTAACTGAAGAATTTATATTACTGCCCTGGCGAAAGGAGAAATGCAGCAAAGCTAATGGAACCGTCTGTCGGGCATACGGTGCTTCGCTGAGCGCTTTTATCCTGTCGAATCCTTCTCGAATGTGCACCACGGTACACTTTCTTATTAATTAAGAGTTAAGGGATGATATTTATCGTACCGTCATACCGCCAATCAGACGAGTTTGTGCTCAATTAGACGCACAAATTTAAAGGCATAACTAGTGAGCCGTTGCGGGGTAATGCATACTTTTGCTGGAAGCAATTATTCCATTTCTTACAAATATGGTAATCCATCGGCATACGCGTACCGGCTGTTCCAATATGTCAGCATGTGTGACAATTATTCTATCGTCGGGGGACCAAAAAAAAATCACGCAAATGGTGGGAACGAGGTGGAATAATTTAATTACTGCATGTGTGAGAACACCTGACATCGGCGAATGTTCAAAATGAAATTGTGGTTTTGCGAGGAACCATTATTTTCCACCTGAAAGTATCGACATTTTAAAATCGTTTCGTACCTGTGACAAGCGTCCGCTGGATCGAAATTTTATTGGATTTTGAAAGGCAGGCCTGATTCCGACTATGGAAAGAATTTAAAATGGCGGTGTGATTCGGAATCCCGTGAGAGCCAATTTTCGGAGAAATGTTATTCCCATTTCTTTATTGCTTGTTGATTGGGTCAATGTTTTTTCCAGAACACGATATTCCAGTTCAAGTACCATAACTTGTTGATTGGGTTGATGAAATTTGTACAGAACAGTGATATGTTTTTACAACGTTACAGTTGGCCCAGCCAGTTCACCAGATATTGATTTAACAAATTTTACTTTAGTACTAAAGAAACTTAGAGACTAAGCAACAGGACGCGACGGAGAGTTATACGAAGAAGAATTCAAGGTGTGTAGAAACGGAAATAGATAGTTGTTAGCTTGAAGAGAAATGAGTCAGAATTAAATAATGGAAACTGGAAAGGGGAATTCCTGGAAATTGGAATAATGTGTGAAGAATACGATTTCAGAAGAATTATGAATTTGCCTCGAGGTACTGTTACAATGTAAATTGTGTTTCTAAGGAAACTTTAATTAACAGAAGCCTTAAATCATCTCATTTTCATCAATACGTACGTGTTTTTCCTGAATTGATCAAAAATCTAGGTGAGGCTTTCTGTTTGGGACACCACCATTGTTCAATATTTGGACGATGTTTCTTGTTTCGGAATGTTTTTCCAGAAAAACTTTCATTGAAATTTCGTACTTAGCACAAAAAATTGAAACAATTTTACAACTATAATAAATTTGTCTAGTTAGATATTTTTCATATGTGACTTAATGCATCCGATTTCTTGTGTAAATGATAGATTAGGCTATCATGTGGTTAGACTTGTACACATTTTTTTCATCAAAGTGCTAAGCACTTTTATTATACTTTTTTTCTAATTACATTTCATTGTCCAACCGCACTTGCAGATAATCACGTGTAGGAAGTAAAACGAGCAAACCACACCACTTAGCGTTCCCCCAGGCGTACAGCGGTGAAAGCCGGCAAAGCAAGAGCCCAAGCAATGTGCCAAGATTGCTTCCGACGAAGGATTTTGCTGCGACTACAGGACGCCCAGTCGGTGACCGATCCCGTCAGTGGGCAGGGAGATTGAACCCACAAACTAGCCGGCAACAAGCAACCCGCACCCTGCCACCGGAAACCCGGCCATCAAAGGAAACTCGTGCTACATCAAGGGTAACGCGTGGCACCACCTGTTAAGCCACTTTCCACGAAATCTTTCTCACCACCCCTGGGGTTCATCACTCGGTCGAGTTATCAATTCCTGGTGAATCGATTTAAAAACCACCGGTAACGAGTCCATTGCATCATCAATATGCACGTGATCGTTTTGAAGTACGTGCAGGTCCTGTGCATTACCATCTTCTTCTCGAACAACATCAACTGCGACAAGCTGCTGCTCCACAACGAAAAGGAGGACCAAGACCTGTACCGGATCGGAGCATGTACGGCCGCGTGCATGGCCGGTACGGAGCCAGCCGGTTCCGGGGAGCGGAATGAAACGCTAGCGCCCACCATGGAGCAACTCAAGGTGAGTCTCGCAATCTCTGGCGCGAAACGGGCCGTATTCAAACATCCAAAATAGCCAGAAGGCGACACGCGATACAGCGGGTGCCGGAGGTGACGGTTGAAATCTTACGAAACATCCGTGATTTAGCGGTTGATTATTCTGTTCCTTCTTTTTATGTTCATTTTTGCACGCATCTCGGCTGTACATCGGGCGACCGCCGTTGCAATGGACGTATCATTATTGGGCTTATGCTTCACCCACCCGACCGGCACAGACCATCGGACACTGCTATAAGCTGTGCTCGGAAGATACACGCCCACTGTCCGCCTGGGAACCGCTGGTGCAGCGCCAGGACCCATCGTTACGCATTAATCTCATCTGCCGCGATAGCACCAACCTGATCATCGAGATCAAACCGGAACGCAACGGTGGCACCAGCCGTGATGATGATGATGCTCGTGCTATGATGAAGCTTAGCCCGCCCGAGGGAAATCAGAACCAATTAAGTGCACTTCTCGATGCGGCTGTCGAATCCTCCGAATCGGTACCGTCCCGTTACAGACGGGCCATCGGTGCCGATCGACCACCACCCTCCGGATTGCTAACCGAACGTCAAAAAGCTTCCGCCGCTTCGCGGGCAAACCTACTACAAGAACTACCGGGCGCTGTGGGTGAGCGGTTTGCAAAAATCGATGGTCCAGCACTGAACGCGGCTGGAGGACCGACAGGCGACGTCACGGATGTCACGGCCAAGGTTCAGCAGGCTCGCGTAAGTTACGCGCGAACATTAACGCCATCGAAGCGTGTGCGCCCGGTGCCGATCTATCTGGTAAAGGTGCAGGAAAGTGAGCAGGAACTCGGTGACCGAATCGTCTATATGGTGAGTAGTTAATTAATCCTGCATTGTATACCAATCCCGTAGTTGGTGGTTCCAATTTTGCTGCTCTCATGGTGCATCTCATACACATCAGCCATGGCGAAGCAAAAGGGAAAGTTGATGATTCATTTATAGTGACATAAAATTGTGCATTCAAGTGTTTAATGGAAATGTGACACCGATAGCGTGTGATACGCGCACTTACATTTTCAGGCCACTTATTCGTGTGTTTTAATGGATATTACAGTCTCGTCGTTTGAAGAGTCGATTTATGAGCGAATTGAATTCCTTCCTGGAATTCCAACCATTTCCTATACTGGCAAAAACCGTTCTAAAAACTTGACTCGACTCGCTTGGATTTCGTTTGAAAATGATTTGATTTTTTTTTTTGTTGGAGTTGCTTGTATTCTTTGTCCAGTTATGCAGAGAATCATTTATTACTTACAGTTCTGCTGCATTGTTGTACACAGCTTTCCAATTCCGGCGTGCTGATATGTTGTAATATTTAAATCATTGAAATTCGTTCATGTTACATAATTTACCTGACACACTCATACGCCACAAACAAAAAAGTGAGAGATATTCACAAAAAATTCCGGTCGTTTTGCAAAATTCTTTTGCAAAGGAATGCAGTTTCCAACGTGTGTTTTAGTTCCAGCTATCTACGTAAAAATTTCACTGCAAACTATGCCACGTGCTTCGCGAGTATACTTTCAGGCGTTGTTTTTCGTACGCAATTTTTTTACCGCCGCTTGTTTTCATACTGCCTGCAAACGCCACATTCTATTTGTGCCATACCGAATGCGAAAGCATGCATTTTTCCCTATTTCGGAAAACCCAATGCAGTTGTGCAACAAAATTTCCTTTTGCACGTGCATGCATTCGTATTCTCTCTTTCGCTCTCCCTCTCTCTCGTTGCACATCGCAATTTGACAGTCAACTGTGGTTTGACGTTTCCGCGCGTTGTGTTTGTTTTCATGTCAGCTGTTGTGATTGCACGTAAACACACGCATCGCAGCTGCACGCTACAGCGCCTCTTCAGATGCGTGTATTCGTTCGAAGTTTGGCGGGGCGTATTAATCGCAAATGTTGTTTCCATTGACCAATTTATCCCGTCCTTCGAAGCAACCAGTTTGGTCAGACGTTCCGCGGCAGAAGTAGTGCAGAGTTTGTCGTGCAGTGTGTTGTGATGTGCCAAATTACGCTCCGGCAATGATCGAGTACACGGAACGATTCTTTCGCGGGCTGGACCTGTGGTCACTAGCGGTGGACGAAGCATTCCTTAACGTAACACATTCCGCGGGTGCAAACGATTACTATCTCTACACACTCTCGGAAGAGTGTGATAAGGTAGGTGCTCGCTGCAGAATGACCTCGATTCTTTTAATCGGTAAACTAATCATTTGCCATTTCTCGCGTCGCTCGTTTTAGTGCCCCTTCACCAAATTGCAACGGATTCCGGCGGGCAAGAAAAGTACGGTACTGAAAGTCGATGTTTCACGCCGAATCGGATTGCGGATCCTTGATCGTGATGTGGGGAAATATTCTTTTGATAACGAGTAGGTTATTTTTGGGTGAAAGGAACGAGTGTGGCTATTATCGCGCTTCTCTGTGTCATTTTCTTTCCGTCCTTTTCTACATCAGCACCGTGCTGTGTCAATTTAGAAATGCACAATTGGGCGAATTTGGTGTTTATGATCTAAACATCGCTTCAAATGATGATAGCTGTACGTTGGGGCAAGCCAAGGAACCGGTCAACATTTATCTTCGTAAGCGAACAATAGTTGATACTCGCATGGTAGCATCCTGTTGAAACTCCTCTTTTTGTAGCTTTCCTTACGATTGCGATCATCGCTTTGGTCGTGTATGGAATCGTTCGATTGGCACGGTATGGTCTGCAGCGTTCCCGTCTGGTTGGATTTCAACAGCCTTCTTCGCGGCCGGAAGCTGGTGACGCTCCGACGGCTGAAGAACACGATAAGCAAGACGTAGGAACATCTGCTCAGGTTACGCCCAGAAAACGACTCCAAAGTTTGGACACATTCCGGGGTATTGCAATTATGTTGATGATTTTCGTAAATAGCGGTGGTGGTCACTATTGGTGGATCGAGCACGCTACCTGGAATGGGTTACACGTGGCCGATCTGGTCTTTCCCTGGTTTCTCTTCATCATGGGCGTATGTGTGCCGATTTCGCTGCGAGGTCAAATTAATCGTAACGTTCCCCGGCGCATTATCCTTTCGAACATAGCCGTTGTAAGTGATTCTGATCGTTTTCTAGCACCTCAAGAAATGATAATAATTTATGAAATTTTTGGTTTTAGCGTTCGATAAAGTTGTTCGTAATAGGACTCTGTCTCAACTCGATCAATGGTCCGACCATGGCGAACCTGCGTATCTTCGGTGTACTGCAACGGTTCGGTATTGCCTATTTTGTCGTATCGACCATACATCTTTTGTGTCACGAGCAGACCGTTCAATCGCAAAGCCGTCTTCTCCGCGCCAATGAGGATATTTTTCGCCTTAAAAAGCAATGGCTGATCGTCGGGTTAATCACGTTCATCTATCTACTGGTTATATGCACCCTACCTGCTCCCGGTTGTCCGAGGTAAAACGTCGGTGAAGACACATCGAAGGCTCAACATCCCAAGATTTATTTTTTTACTTTTTTTATCCACTAGAGCATACTTCGGACCGGGTGGGAAACATCTTTTCAATGCATTCCCCAACTGTATCGGTGGCATTACGGGATATCTTGACCGGTTCATCCTTGGTGTGAACCATCTGTATCAACATCCAACAGCACGCTACGTTTACGAAGCAATGCCATTCGATCCCGAGGGACCATTCGGGTGTCTTCCCACCATTCTTCAAGTGTTTTTAGGTCTTCAATGTGGTTGTACGATTCTCGCGTTCGCAGAGCATCGCCAGCGTCTGACACGTTTTGCCATCTGGTCAATCTTACTCGGACTCACTGCGGGAATTTTGTGTGGGTTCTCCAAAAACGATGGTTGGATTCCGGTGAATAAGAATCTGTGGTCTTTGTCGTACGTACTCGCAACGGGTTCACTAGCGTACCTGTTGCTCATGATGTGTTACTATGCGATCGACGTGAAACACGCATGGAACGGCCGGCCATTTGTGTATGCCGGCATGAATGCGATCGTCCTGTACGTGGGCCATACCGTATTCCACAAAATGCTACCATGGCACTGGCGTATCGGTACGATGAATACGCACTTTATGCTCACACTAGAGGCGCTCTGGAATACCGTGCTTTGGAATCTGGTTGCGCTCTATCTGTACAAGCGTAAAATATTTTATAATCTTTAAAACATACCAAAATTCCGTGGTCGATGAATTTGCACACAATCATCTCAACTGTGCATAAGCGATCATCAACGATCATTAAAGTATCATTCCCGAGTTTTAACGCGATCGAATTTCTGAAATGGTTTACAAGAAATAAATCGAAACTCATATTATTCGGTTCTATACAAAAGCTAGAATCTACATTTATTGGCTGCCGCGATAAATACTATTTACTCATCGTAATCGTTGACCACTTGGGCGCTCAAGAGTCTCTACATAGTTCACGTTACAAGTGGTGGGGTCTAACCCTAATTGCTCGAGTGTTTTCACCTGTTATCGTCTGCTACAAACTCGTATAAATTATATTTTCTCCATTTGCGATGACTATTTTCAGCCACATCATATGCTTAATTTCGTGTAAATTACGTCCGAAAATATGTATAAATCTGTGTCCATGTGTAAAATGCGAAAATACTGAGATTTCTATATTGCTTCTTCGAGTTTGACGATCAAAAACGATCATCACACACACAAGTTTTGGGTTTTTGTTAATTTACAGCTTGTTTTAAGTTGTTTTTTTGTCACAATCACTATCTCAAATTGTTTTACCAAACATTTTGTGCGAAATTAAGTTTCGATTCGTTCAAGTAACGTGCTAGTGTGTGTGGAGCAACAGTGACGAGTTGGTTCCTTAGTTGCTACGCTAGCTAACTGTATTTCAATGCACGCACTTTACACGAACGACATGCTTACGACATGAGGTCTACGAGATGTTACAATCCCAACAGGCAAGCGACCAGTACAGACAGGTGACCGCCTTATCGTACGGTTCCTTTCGCTCTTCTTCACCATCTACCATGTCCTGAGGTAGCAGAACAGGAGTTCGCCTTTGCCGAGATCGATGTCGTCTGTTTTTGCGCCTGTGCGCTGTTTGTATGTTATTCGTCCCAGGGACAGTGTGCTGCTTTTGCCGGTCGTCTTCCTCATCGTCAAACACGTTCGGTTCCTCTTCGTGCGTTACGTCCACCGCACTGTCGGCCTGATCGATCGAATCGATATCCTCGGCACTGCGGCGATCCTTCTGGCTGCTGCGACGCCGGCTCCGACTCCGGTGCTGTTCACTGATCGACAGTGTGTTCGCATTGTGCAGGTTGTTTTCCTCCGTCGAACGATTATCGTTGTTGGACGAGAGCAGCGACGAGGACGAATGGGCATTTGAGCAGTTCCGATCCTTATCCTCATCGTCCTCGTCGATCAGTGTAAGCGTCTCGAACTGGTTGCTCGTACCGATTTCCTTCTCCTGCTGCAAAAGGGTAACGAACAGGTGTTAATTATTGCTTCAAAAGGGGCGCACCAATGTCGTTAGCATCCGGCGTTACCTTGTTGCCAGCAACATCTCCATTTAAATTATTGAGCTCAATAGTGCCTACCACTATCTGTGGCTGGGGAGACTGTTGCCCTTTACCGGAGCTGGTCGATGGACATGGTTCCAGCGATAGCTGATCGTGCTGCCCGGCGGTAGGCCCGTGGGTAGTGACCATAGCAGCCATCGCGGTACCGGTCGTCACAATGGTCGCCACGTCTATGTTATTTTCGTGCAGATCTCTGAAATAAAAGTTACTACAACAATTGCCGGAATTGTAGGGTCGAAAAATCGGACGTCACCGATGCGAAATATCGCACGCATTGCTATTGCCCAGGTGCCCCTTACACAATGGTGTAATTTTTGAATTCAACAAAAAAAACATGAGAGGATCCAACAAAGAGCTAAATGCCATGCACACCTTGGCAAATCACTGCTAGATGTCACCCGCAAACGATAGCAAGGAACGAAGACGAGTTCCATTTCGCATATGTATCGCACCACAGTACAACGTGTATAACTCACTCACTTCCCAGATTTCAAATGCTTCAAAAAGGCTTCACCATAGCGCACGATCGACTGAATGCGATGTTTATGGAAACCCCGTACCATCCACACTAGAAGGTATGGAAGAATGGGTCGGGTGTTATGTCATGGGGCCACACACACCCTTGCTCGGAACTCGTAAGCGGATGTGAAAACGTACCCTTCCGTCTTGCTTTCCATCACGCAGCATAATGTCGCCAGTTGACCGGCTTTTTGCTGCCCTTTGCGAAAAATGGGCAGTACGAGTGTGTGCGGTACGCGTTTTGCTTCCTTTCCATTTTGTTTAGTCTAGATGAGGAGCAAAAGCGAAAATGGTTTCAAGGTTTTTGTCCCCGTGATTGTCTCTGTGCACAACTTGACATTACGGAAACAAGGAGATGAACGGTGGACAAAACTGCAGCATCTCACAGGAGATATGGAGTAATTCATTAAGTATTGTCCCTTGTGACTATAAAACTGATCAGTAAACAGTAAATGTTGCATTTTCCTCCTGTTCCTCAAGACCTTCAAATTGATTTCAAATGTAATTAAGGATAAATTATATGTGATATCATAAAAAAGATCATCCTGCGTCAAGTTCTTTTAAACGGGGAAAAATTTAAAATTATAAGTGCAAAAGTCTGCAGTCTTATTGAAATCATATTGAAGAAATGATGATATCTTTATTATGAAATTGCTAAACAAGTTTCGAACATGTATCAAACTCTCAAAAAGAGAGACAAACACGGCACTTGAACAAACGGAAAACCTCTAAAAGTGCCCGCTATATCGCACTTAAGCTCGGATGTTTGCCCAAAGTGCCACGGAATGTAGAACACAGTGAACCATCTCTATCACAATTGGCTAAGGGTGGCTCTCTTTTTTTTGTATTCTACCGCTTTGTGGTGCTTCTCATCGACAATGGATCTTTTTTTTTGCGCATACGCTCCAGTCAGCACAAAGTTTTGGTGGCCACCAGCCGCCCATTGCCGAAAAAATGAAAACTGGTTTACGATAGCTTGTTGTTTGAATAATCATTCGCACAAATCCACCCAAGAGCATGCAGGGAACCACAAATAAAAACCCAAAATTCATTTACTTTAAACGTTTAGCTTTTTTTTTGTTACCGCCAACAGCATCCAATCAAACAATTGGTTACAGTTCTCGTGCGGTTCGTATGCGCACAAAAAAATAAACAAACGTGTGTGGGCACTTCTGCTTCACACGCGCACGATTATGATCGTTAGCACTTTCGTCTTCATTAAAACAAACAAAAGCCGAATAAAGGTTTCTTCTTATGGCATTTTAGCAGAACGAGAGAATGAACGCGTCTGTGATCTGGGGATATGCTTCGGCACTTGGATACTGCGTGTCACGTTACCCGCATGTGGCATTAAGCATTCCATACCGCAAGGCCAATTGTACGACACGGCACGGTTCCAATCAGTTCGATAGGGCTCTTACAGGAGGAAGCAAAAAGGCAATTAGCACAACATTTACTGCTCTCGTTTTATCATCGTCTGCACGGTTTGCAATTACACGGTAGATCTGTTATCATACAGACACGCCTACGATGCGATTATTTTTGTGTTCGAAACGAATCACTCTGCGGTAAGTGGTTTTTTGAGTGTTTCTTTTTAATGGAAAAACAAGGATGGATTGCAACACAAGCTAATCGTAATGCTGTACACCGTGTCCGGTTAGACAAAACAAAAAAAAAAAACCCCACACGTACCGCAAAACGACCCGCACACGTTGTATGGGTTCCTGTTTTCTGGCTTTCCGTTTGATCATCATCATTGCTCCCGTTTAAATATTGCACCAAAATTGAAACGTCCTACTGGCCACCTTCAATTGAATCCACAACAAGCTGCTGCCGCTGGATATACGAGTGCACCACCTTTTGGCCCCGCGCGAAATTATCGTAAACGGCAGCGCTGCAGCAACCACCGGCCATCGATCAACCGCGGCAACTGGAACGAGACTGCTATAAATCGCGCGAAACGGTGGGGAAAAAACACATACGCCCAACGAACCCACTCGGTTGCTGTATGTGTGCGGAAGGGGGAGGGACAGAAGGGAACCTAGACGAGCGACTTCCACCCGCACACGACGATGCCGAATAGCGTCGATGATGATAAAGGGTGAGATGTGCAAGGTGGATGGTGAGGTGACGCACTTCCAAAGGTGTGTTTACAGTTTGCTCCACTGTTGATGTTGTCTCCAATGTTGTGATAGGGTTTTTGGTGCGATGATGATAGTCAACCCGCTTCCCGGGGACCTTCACACTGCACGTGTATGCATGCTACACAACCAACGTACATATACAACATGGAAAACAACTGAGACAGCAGAACTGCTTAGCGGTTCCACCGATGCGGGTCCGGGAGAGTCAAGTGCAAACGGAACAGAGCATAACATAAAGGAGTCCAAACAGACACGGGGGGTTCTGCCCGTGCACCGGAATGTGATATCGTGACACGGGCGAGCATGTGGAAATTGGAATCTGACTCTCGTCGAACCTGTCTTTCCGTGTGTCAATCGTGTCCGCCTCGTCAGCGATATATACGAAGGGTGGAAAGCGCTGTTTCCGCTCTTTCCTTATTATCGCGTGCCATATGTAGCTATCTTGGAGTGACATTTCTTCGGGTGTCACCCGCAATGTAGGACAGCTATCGGGACGGAGGAGTTTAGGGCCCTAATAAACAAATCATGAACAAACGTTCTTCTCCATTTTCGAGGTTGTTAGCTCGAATTTGGATTGTTTAAGATCAGACATTTGATGCATACACCTTAAAATTACAACTCGGGAAAGGTAATGCAAACATCTCAAAATAGTCAGAACCGCACGATTGACTAGTTGCGGTTGGTGCGGTTGATCTCCACGGAATATCTTCCTTTTCTAGAATTCCTAAAACTGAACGCAGGATTTCAAACACTTCCCAATATGTTCCTTTGCCCAATACTCTTCCTTAAGGTTTAATCAGCTGGAACGTAGTGCTTCCAAGAACGGAAACGATTTAAATAAGCAATTCGTGCATGCTGATTGCAATACTTCTTCTCCTGATCCTCCGCCATTCATTCAACTCAATCAATCGGCACTGTTACAGGTTATGGTAATATATCTGCAAGAGGGGTATTTTTGCACATCAGTGAAAAAAGAAAACGGCAACATTAAAAAATTGACCAGCTCACCATGGCGTCGGTCTGTCGGTTAAGGTTGCAACCCCCGCCATAACCGACACGTTTGCAACAAAAGCCAACCGAACAACTCTGCATAGCCGCTTGGAATTTCCTGAACATCTTGGTCACCTTATACAGCCGATTTCATAAAAAAGCATACTGAGGGGGTCAATTTCGGAGGATGGGGATGTGAACACTTACGCGTTTATGATTTTACTGTGATTCATCGCACCACCGAGCGTCCATGATTCGTTCTTGCGCGGCTGCATCCCGTACGTCTGGGGTAGCCCATTCTTCGTCGGGTTGTACGTACCCTTCCGGTTGTGTTTCTTGCGCCCCGGTATCCACAGTATGCGCAGATTGCTGCTCTTTTTCGGTTTGTTTTTGGTGGAACCGGCCGATGACATTGTCTTTCAGATGGGAGGGAGGTAAAGAAAAGGAAATCGGTTGTTCGGTGCGTTAATAGACAGGCGTCTGTAAGCATCTTTCCAGCAATAAGGGGTGCGTTGTCATAGCTACAGCAAGGTTGTGTTCGTTGGTATGTGGTTATGACGTTCTCCCGGGAACGCTATGCTCCGGTGGAGATTGAAAACGGTACGCGGAGGTCCCTCTAGTTACCAAGAGGTGCCAACGTGGTGACGTAGTACGTTTTACTAGTTGTGCGCTAGCATTCGTACGGACAAATTAACACGCATAACATAAATACCTTTCCTAGAAACTTGCTTGGCAAGTGGTAGCAACTTCAGCACAACTAGACGGATTCCATCACACAGTAGCAGCAGTACGTGCAATTGCCACTGCCGTACATTGATTAACCTCCATAGCACGTTTATCTGGACGCTGAAACACAACAGCAATGTTCACAAACGCGTCCCAACACACAGTTCACGGAGAAAACAAACCATTTAACACGTGAATCTAACAAACGGGACACACAACTAAATGACACACTTTCGTCTCTTAGTCAGAGATGGAGATCGTTTGTATGGGACGGATCTGAATGCGGAGACAGCATCGAAACAAACCACGGCGGATGCTGTTTCTTGTATACGGCGTTCTTTCAGCTCGGTAACACTGTCATCGCGAATATTCTTTCACATTGAATCACAGCAGCGTAATACAGCCTCCACTATTAGTGCCTGTTCTCACTCATCATTTGCCGTGTTCGCTGCAGGCCACACACACTGCTCGGTTGTTCGTTGTTTTGTGATTTCTCCCCGCTGGAACGTCAAGCAAAACGTTAAACAGTCCGCAATGGACAACAACTGCACGCACACTACGATACACCATACCGCGAAGCGTTGCCGGACGCACACTATCGCCGAGGCGTATAGCGAAGCGTTTCGCTCCGTTTCCCTTGACGACGGATGCAAATTATGGTTTGACCACGTGTTGGCTTAAACGGGCGCCGTTTGTGCGTGAGAGTATTGATCCGTTTGCCATGAATTAGCTTATTAAGCATTCGTTTGGTTTTTTATATTTATTTTGTTTCTTTAGAGCAATTCATCACTGATTAAGATTGAACATCTAGCCCCCAACAAACGGTACAATGTGACGGCCACCGTGCTAACGTCGGATTACGAGTATTACTACGTCGAGAAGCATCAGTTTCGTACGTTACCGTTGGACTACATGCCGGGCACAATAACGGAGGTGATGGTGGAACGGTTTGAGCCGAACGTAAAGGACAGCCGGTTGGTCGATGCCGTCATCTCGTGGAATCCAGCAAAAGGTAAAGTGTTTTCTTGTACATTATTTTACATAATTAAAATTAATGTCTGTTCGTTTACAGATAAAACATGTCACTATGAAATCGTATGCCATGCCAGCCATTCGCCGGACTTTCAGCTGAAACCAATCGATGTACAACAGGTAGGAAATTGGAAAAGGATATGATTTCAAACGTATGATAACTATCCGCTTTAACTGCCATCCTCCAGCCTGAAGTCCTTTACAAGTACACCATCAAAGCGTTAAAGCTTAGTGCCAACTACATGATTGCGATCCGGTCAAAGAACACTCAGAATGCGATGAAAGAAAGTCAACTCCATTGGCAGTCGTTCCATACGCCCAGCTGTACCTACCTAGCAAATGGCACCCAAGTATGCGGTAAGCATCAGACGAACGGTTGAACAGCTCTGAAATTAATGAACATTCGTTCCACTCTAGCACCGGAACCGATTAAGAATGTGCGTGTTACTCAATTACCTCTGTACGGTGACCGGTATCAGCTTAACGTCAGCTGGGATCGTCCTGCCATTGCGCCGGATTCGTACGTGGTGAAGGTTTACGATCTGCACGATCCCGAAACCGAAAATCCTGCCAACTCCCTGACGAGAAATCTTACCGGGGTAGGTACACTGATCGGGATTAACTGATTTTGGATGTTAAATGAAGTAAATGATGCTTTTCTCTTCTAACCGAATGCCAGGATGCCGTTGGATTGTTGGTCGATTCGTTCGAAATGTTTGGACCACATTTTGAGGTATTAATTTTTGCATACTCCATAGTTGGTGTATCATCACAAAGTACTATCAAAACGCTTCAAATTGGACGCGTTAGCTCCGGTAAGTCTAGCCTGTCACGTGGCCTTAGGAGGTTTATTAATTTGTTTTTCCTCTCTAACAGAATCGTGGATACGGACGAAGTTGGTTTTTATCATCCTAACTCCAGTGCTAATGATAGGACTGTTGAAAATTTCCATTTCACTCATCTGTCGTCGAAGGGCCAAGCTGAAGAGGTACGAGGAACGGTGCGAATACTTTAAGGTGGGTGTACCATTTAACTACGGTCTATTCCCGTGAGTGTTGGGATGGGAAAAGATGAAATACCATTCAGTGAATGCTTGGTGCGCTCTAAATAACTAGCGGTGTTGATTATAATTTCAAAATAGTACCTTGCACCAAAATGCAATCGTTTATCCACAACCCGTTTCATGTACGATTTATCTTTCCCCTTTTCCCCTTTTTCTCATCTCAGGAACTGGAGCAAAAGGCTCCGGTCGATCCGAGCACCGAGTTTGAGCCAACCTCTAAGCAAATACAGGACCTGCTTGCATCCAGCCATCCGTTCTCGGCGGATTTGATAGCGCCCATTAACGATGAGCTTGAGATCGAGATGGAACACATCAAGCTGCACGATATGCTGGGCGAGGGTGCCTTCGGATTGGTTCGAAGGGGTGTACTCCAACGGGATGAAAGCGATGGAGCACCACACAAACCGGTGGCGGTCAAGATGCTCAAAGGTAATCCCGATAGAAGACACCAAATGTGAGCTTATTTTGCGTTTAAAACACTCTCTTTACTAATCCGCATTTCGTTTTCCCCACCAAGAATGTCCCCGTGTGGAAGACATTATCGAGTTTCGGCGCGAAATGGAGGTAATGAAATCGGTCGGCACCCATCCGCACATAGTCAGCATCGTGGGACACTGTACGAAAAATGTGCGCAAAATGATGCTGCTCACGGAGTACTGTGGGCGTGGGAACTTGCTAAACTATTTGCGCCTCCAGTGGCAACGATTATTGCGGCAAAACCGTACCACACTTCCGCTCGGCACGACCGCCGCCACCCCGTCGATGGTTCCGGATTCGTTGGACGGGGCGGCCGAACACGAATGCCTGACACCGTCGCTGGACAATAACAAAATGCCCGAGAACGTGTTCAACTTCGACACATCGTTCGTGAACGATAAGAAATCGCTAACGTACAAAAACATCTCCGACCATCGGCAGACGCTGTTGGGAGGTTTTGCCGGTAGCGATGGATGCAGGCGATCGCCACAAATAATCGAAAATAAGCTCTATCCGTTGTTTAATGAGGATAGTGAAGGTGACGAAACATCGAAGCTTACGCGTAAACCGTTTTGTACGAATGCTTGCAAAAATGCGGTAGAGATCATTGGCGGGCAGGGATGTGGACCGGCGGGAACGGGTCCGATCGGGGGTGGAGAAGGTGCCAAAAGCAACGTGCGAATTAAGCCTTGCAGTTGCCACAGCTCAACACTTGATTCGGCCGTAACACATAATACCGTCGAGAATCGATGCTATCAAAGCTGCTCACCATCGGTGGAGGGTGGAAAGGAAGATGATCCGCTACCGAACAGTGGCCAGCTGCTGGATTTCTCCCGCCAGATAGCACTCGGAATGGTACGGGACATGTGGTGTGCATTGTTTCGGTTTCATCTAATCAAACTTTCCCATTTCACCAGGAATTTCTCGCGCGTAACAAGGTGGTACATCGCGATTTGGCCGCTCGGAACGTGCTGGTGTGTGATAACAATACGGTGAAAATAGCTGATTTTGGGTAAGGAGCTTAATCAGTACCAGGAAACTGTGTCGCTGTAAATGTAAATGATGTGCCTTTTTGTTTTGTTTGCAGATTAAGTCGTGATATTTATCAGGAAAATTTGTACCGCAAAACCAGCAATGGGAAGCTACCGATCAAGTGGCTCGCGCTGGAATCGATGACACATCAAGTCTACACCTCCCAGAGTGATGTGTGGTCGTACGGGATACTGCTGTACGAAATATGCACCCTCGGGGGTAGTCCGTATCCGTCGATCTCCACCAACAAGCTGTTACGGTACCTGGAAAGTGGCTACCGTATGGAGCGTCCGAAAAGCTGCAGTGAGCTGCTGTAAGTAAATCTTCCCGACCATCGGCAAGGGAGCGTATATATCATATCCTACATTCTTTTGTTGCTTCCAGATACGATTTAATGTATTCCTGTTGGAATCTGCATCCCGGGGAGCGGCCTACGTTCAGCAAAATCGTACACACGGTCGAGTTGCTGCAGCAAAAGGACACCATCAATGAACCGGTCATTATCGATCTGAACGCGATTGCTGATAGCCATTGGTAAGTGGGAAAAGCGAACACGTGCCGTGACACACAAAAGAATGCCAACTGCTTCCAAGTACATGGGTTGAGGAAAGTTCTTTATTTAAATGAGACACACGTTAATCGGTAATGGAATCATTTGGGTGTGAACAATCCTGTCATCTCGAATGAATAATTGGCTCGATTGCTAACGGTTGGGTGGTGGGGGCGGCGTACGATAAGAGCTGAACGATGCAAATGCCTTACACTACTTAGCAAAGTTATTATTTAATTGAATCGTTAAAATATTAAATTCATGAAATCGTTCCTCTCTTCGCAGTACAAAAAATACTACAGAAGAAAATTCATACTTAAAGCCGGTTGAGTATTAGAGATCGGAAGTGTGCGCCACAGGATGACCGAGGATTATCGTGTACACAAGTGTAAAAACAACGAAAGGACAACTTCCGCACAACGGTGTGCGTACACGTGACAACCCGATGGGACTATAGTGTGTGTCTTTTACCAGAACAACGCTACAAAAACAGGAGACATGTTTGAAATATTGTATAGAATTATTGTTCATTTTCTTTTTGGATGAAATATATTTTTAAACAAATAAACCACGTGTTTTTCAACGTGTTTGTGTGTTGTTACTTTTAATATGGAGGAGATTTTATTTGTTCATATTTTTGTTTTGTTTTGGGAGGGAGAGGTTATTTGGAAAAGGAATCGTTATGCCTTCACATTTTTCAACACGTTTTCATCAACGAAACTGATGCAGTTTGCTGTTGGTTACGGTCCATGTGGTTTTGCGGTCGTGTTCCAAACGCGTAAAGGGCAATGGTGCAGGATTAGGACGGAATGCTTCATTTGTGTCTCGATCCGGGACCACCCCGCATGCTGCTTGCATTCAGGTACCGCACGGCCAGCCAAAGACCCACGTGCCATGTGTTTCGATACCGGGAAAATCATCAGAAAACCCCAAACCCCGGCCATGACCAGCAACCATCGTTGTCGACAGCGAGGTTCAATCAAAAGGTAAAATGAATGTAAAATGAAGATAGTTCAATTAGTTCCGATAGGAAAAACTGTGCTCATAATTGGCCATCCCCATTCTGAGAATGTGGGAAGCGACCCAGTGAGTGGATGAGCATATTGGCTCACTGCATACCTTCCCATGTTGGCGTTTATGTAATGGAATGCAACGACCAGGAGAAAGAGGAACACACCGAGAACGTTGCAGAACACGGCCAGCTGCACATCGGATATCATGGTGAATGCAGTTTATCTGTCGGATGAAAAGAGATGTGCGATTGGGAAGGATTAGAGTAGGATCGCTACAATACTACTATTGGGCAACCGCAAAAGTATTTCATTTCACAAGCGAATGCCAAACTATGTGCCAAATGATGAAGAACGCTTGTTTTATTGGAAATGAGATATTTTGAGCATTTTATGTATACCACTTTTCCGATTTAGCCACAGTGGAATGTTTCGGACGAATTGGACAGCTTACATTATTACACGGGAATGAACCATCGGCAAACGGAATGTTTTCTATGATATGTGGCCAGATAAGGGAATGAAACCTTACGCTGGGGTTAGTTCTAAATCAAATTCTTCTAATCCGATAATAGCAGTTCCATTTCTAATTCAATCATTTTCTTTTGAATGTTAAAAGGACAGTACATTGAATCGAAATACGTAGACTAATAAATTAGACCTTGTTTCTACCGATAGAAAAATAATAAACTGTTCTGAGCCAGCCAAGCCGGCAAGAAGGTACACGTCACAGCGTATCGCATCGAACGTAGCGAGTGCTTGTATTTTTCTCTCAAAAATGACCCAAATGCAGCGAATATCAGAAGCCTACGCACTTCCAATCGTCGATAGCACAATTAGTACGTGACACAGAACTTACGTGCGTTGAAATAGTATTAAATTTACTTTAAAAAAGCAAGAAACAGCGCAAACACCCCGGAAAATGTATAAACAACTAATGTTTTTTTGTGACAACTGGAACATGGAAACGTCATCGCCCTGCTGCGTAGTTTGACGTTCCGTTTTGCTTTGTTTTGCGTTGCTCGGGCGGGTAAACAAATACCCTGAACGATCCCTTGGATGACGAGTTATATTCTTTGTTCGCGAGCACTTGTTCTAACTGTTAACATAATTGTACACAAGAGCACAATAAGGAAAAATAATATTGTTTTCAACCTGCTTTTATCTAACTTTGGAGGATAAATGTGTTGCAAGTTGTCACGCTTTTCATCAACAGACGGCACCGTTTGTGCACTTGAAATAGAAAACAACGGAGCAGCAAAGAAGCATTCGAACGTCAAACATTTTCTCACCAAATATCGATTGGCTCCGACGAAAAGAGAAATTTCCGAACACACTTTTACTCGCTCGAAGAAAGTGTCCATCCTCATACATTGAAAACGCTCCAAAGAAGGGATATTTTTGCGGTTACCCATAACTCCAGAACAGTGCAGTGCGTTGTGTGTTTGATAAACATTATCCAATAGTGCATTGTGCATTACTGTGGCGAACATGGTGCTAACGGATGGAAGATAAACGATACGCGCTAGTGCCGAAACCGTACCGCAGAAAGTCTACGAAAACCCTCGCCTGGTCACCCGTTTGGTGATGAAAATCTCGAGTACCCCGCACCAAAACATACGGATTTGCGGTGTATCAAGGTAATGTTGGTTGCCCAAAGGCAGAGCAAACATGGGGAAGCAGATGTTTGTTCCCCATGCCAAAGGGCCATAGTGGCCATTCAAATCAATGTCTGCACGAACAGCAGGTAGAGGGGTCCGCGAAGTAACGGGGCTAGAAAATGAGCCAACCGCTGCAGGTTGAAGAATCAATGATCCGGAGAACGGATGTGCGGTTGTATGTGGTGTGAAGATCGCCCTCTTTCCCGTCGGTGTCATTATGCTGTGTGCGCCTGTGTGCAGTGTTCCGTCTGCCACTCCGTGCTGGTCTTTTTCTTGCAACGCACTACCGAAACGGTATGACTGTAACGCATAGACAGGGCAACGAAGGACACGATTTCGGGGGAGAAAAAAAACATTGCATCACCAGCCCTGGAACGACATCAGGTCGAACATTATGGAATCGATCGTGTCGGTTCCGGTTGTGTGTTTGGTTTGCGATGATAGAACAAACGAAACGAGATGTCGATATTATTTATGCAAAGTACAATCTGCTCCGACCGATCGATGCATTTCGATCGCATAGAGCACAATTAGCACTACCACATACGCCGTAGGTCGTGCCCGAAGGCGCCACCTTGTACCTGACTGCATCCCACACACACGGCGGTGGTCTACTAACCGTAGGTGTTCGCAAAGCAACTGGATATGGTTCCTTGCCATCGAAATTCAAAACCTAATAGCACCGAAAATGGGAAGAAACGGTGTGTGTAAGATGATCTACCAGGCCGTCAACAGTGATGAGGAACGATGAATAATTAATTTTGTATTCCTCCCCCCCTATCATACTCACCATCGACAACTTTGCGTGAACACGACGAGGGGAAACAAATGCATACTTCGATGCAAATAAGAAATCGCGGTAATACACACACCGTCTTTAAGTCAAGGCCAAATTGCCGACATTCGCCTACTGTCCATGCCTGCTTTGTTTATTATTGTAATGCAGAGCAATAGAGAGATAAATGCGGAATTCGCCGTGGGTAATGAATAGTAAATTACAAAAAAAATAGTGTTGTTAGTTCGAATGTTTTGAACTGTTAATGAAAAATGGCATACAAATCAAACGATAGGCATGGCAGTTGTCGTTTACCATACCGCCGGTCATCATTAAAATATCTTAATTTTCACTCGGTTGGATCACATAATCATAAAAAGTACCGCAAGGACTCGCATGGTACGATTTGATTGCGGGGTCTCATTCGTTATCGATTTGCAAGCCTCCTCTTCCGTAACGGATGGCCATCATTAATGCACAAATCGTTTCACACTTTTTGGGTGCCATTCGCTTGTTCGCCCTTCACTCCGTCATCTTCGTCTCATCCCATCATGCTTCTGCTTCAACAAGCGGCAGGGTGCGGACGGCGTATTGTGGGCAATCTTTTTTTTTACCATAAATAGTCGTCACGTCCCGGCGATGATGTCAGCTGCCGTGTGAGAGGACCGCCGCCACGATATACTATGATGTTGATGATGGCCACGCGTGTGTGTGCGCGCGCGTTTGAAATGCTTGTTTGTTGCTTCTTGTGTGACCCCGGCACATCATCATCACCCTCTGGGCCCTCTGTCCTGTAGGAGGTGTGCCAACATACCGAAAAGTTTATTTCAGGTGTGCACGCCGTGCGCGTGTGTGCCTTTTTTTTGTCGTCGTAATCGATGGTCATTGTGGCCGATTATCATGGTCTTACACTAATCATCTGAATGAGATGATGGAAACCTATAGGGAAGGTATAGATTGATTGGGCGGGACTTCTCTTGAATGCCGTTACATTGTTAAAACGTTTAAATATTTGCATATGGTGCTTTTAAAATAATAATCATTCACTGATATTAATTATATCATATATTATTTGCAATTTTGGGTGTTTTTAAAAGAGTATTCGTATTGATTTTTAGATGCCAGCTGTTTTATTTTGCGTGCGTGATATGATTGCGTAAAATGCATCGTATGAATTACATTTTGAAATGAAATTCCTCGAATTTTTCGTCCCTATCCCTAGGAAGCGGAAAAAAGTCGCATGGTTTGAATTGTACAACGTGAAATTCTTTACGAATGCCGCAATCGAATGCAAAACACCACTTTGCCCCGAACCGTGTAACGCATGTGATAGTATTGAAAAGTATAATCACGATCACACTTAAATCGTCCAACTCTACGGTGGCTTTTTCGATTCCACCAACTGTCGATTGATATTCAATGATGTTTCTGCCCTAGAATGTACTAATCTCTATTAGTCGTCTAACAATGGTTGTCCAGTTTTGGGTGTCCAGACACCCCATATCGTCCCCCATCATGCCTTATTATTTCGGTGGAATATATCACCCAATCTATTTATGGTAATGGAAACGGTAGTCCGCTTACTTTTCGGACCAGCTCAGACTGGGACATACATGAAGCATGAACGACACGCGCATTGCAACATTTTTGGAGGGGTGATAAACCAAAAAATACAACAAAACATTGGCCTACTGTAAGTAGTGCTTTAAAAAAAAAGGTTGCCCAGTACCCTGGCCAGGTCCTCTAACCAGCCACAGTGATTGGACACACGCATGTTTTAACACTCTGTTTCCCCCCTCTACTCTACCGAGGCACATCGACAAACACACCTTTTGTCCATTCTATCCATCACGAAGACGGTAACGATGATGGACAAAGACATGGGACGGATGCGAGTTGCTTCGCCCGTAGGCGATGAGCTGATCACTCAGTCGATCATCAGTCTGAAACATCGTTTTGAGACATCAACATTTTGTTGTTGTAGTTGGCATGGAAACTGAAGATCATCTTCTTTTCGTACATTCCTTTCGGTGTGGTAGAATTAAGCAATCGTGAAAGAATTTAGTAGAATTGTTAGCGTGTTCCTTCCGACTGTTTCTGGTGGTAATTCTAATGCGTTTTGGTGTGTCGGCCCAAATGGCAGCATCGTAAAGGCAACCTTTAAAGGCAAACATCATCAAGGTGCTGATGTTGTGTGCGGTGAAGACGACCCTGCCGAAGATCGCAAAGATTATAGTTCTTTAATTGCGATAGTAATTAGCTAATTGGCAAATTGTGACCCAAAAACCTAGCGGTGGATCCATGTTTAGTGCGTCGCGACGGCTGTTTATGGGACGGGAGGTACGTGTGTACACGGGAGTGTAGTGTGCCCGCGAACGCTGCTGAACCGAACACTTGTTTCGCGTGATCTTTTTCTAATAGCTTAATAAAGACCCAGGAATTGATCGTGAATTGAAAGCGCGTTCCACACCGCGAGAATTGGCGGTGCTGTTGTATGTCCGTGTGTAGGTGTGTGGGTCGCTGATGGCTAACATGTGCGATCAATAAATGGTGAACGAATGGTAAATTAATTCCAACAATCTTAGTCACTGTTCGAATGTGACGAGTTTCGCATGTGCCTTACACTGGCGAGTGTTGTGCGGTTCTTATTCTAAACAAAAATAAACCAACCTGTTGTAACATTGCCGAGTAAAACGTGATTATAATTCACTTCCCAAGTGGTGGTTTGTCGATGCGCCCTGCCCGGCTTATCATCCGTGGTTATCTGGCGTGAAGCATCAAAACGTGGGCGAAGGATTTGATGTTGCTGCTGTGCACGGCAGCGTATGCATTGCTACAGGCGTAGGTCAACCGTGTAAAACGAATAAACATGAGGCCCGGGTTTATATGAGACCAGTGTTTCATAGATAATCAAAGCAGAGCTGGAAGACGCTGTTAGCTTTATCCGCTCAAAATACGCAATAAAGATTGCGAGCTTTCTAGGTCAATCGATTGCGCTAAAAAGAAATACACATTTGTGACCGCAGGCTGCTGTGCAAACTTCCTTTCCCTTTCATATTCCCCACCCTCTCTCTATGGGTGTATGTATGTTCTTCTAACCATTACTTCCTTGTGTCGGCAAACAGCAATCTAGTTAGCCGGTGCTAATTGTGTTTTGTCTTTTTCTGATGTTGTGTTTTTACCTTTTCCGTTGCAGATAATTCAACAAACACTCAACAGCACTCCGCCCAATCATGTCACACGCGAATGCAACCGAACGACCCGCGTGTCCTTGGCAGCAGCAACAGCAGTAGGTGCGAGGGAAAGGTGCTAAACGGACGGTACATTGATACAACAGCACTCGTTTTTGGGGACGCCACAAACGTCCCGCAAAAGCGGCACCGCCAGTCAAGTGGTGGGGAACGATGGAATCCCAGCGAATATTGTCCTCGCCGTCGAACGGTGATGACACGGAAACCGATTCCATCAGCTGCTACGTGGTGGAGGGGGCCGACCTATCGACAGCCGACCATGCAATCGAGGGCGTACAGTACCGGCTGAATGGTGTACGCGAAGCAGAACAGGACCATTTGCGAAAGGGACTTAATCGCATTTCGAGCGATTCGGCGTCCACTTACGAAATGGTGGATGGTGGTAGCCCGCCTTCACCTGCGTCCGGCACCAGCGACGGGCACGGCATGGATGGCGACGATGACGATGATGGTGAAGATGAGGAGGACGAGATGTGGAGCAATATAGTGCGCATAAATAATGCGACCGTCGCAACGGTAGCTGAACTGACAGCTGGAGGAGGAGGAGCAGATGGTACCAGCGCAGGGAGGGATGCAGCGGATGGTGAGACGATGGTGAATGAAATGGAGTACGAAGTGCAGGAGGCCAGTGGGCCGGAATGTGAACCGCTGAACCGCGAAGCGGCAGACGGTGCCGGCGCGAGTAGCGGAGAATTATTGCAGCGAAAACGTTTCGATCTTGCCCGTTCGTCCACCAAGGAAGAGAAACAGCGCCACAACGAGGAAATAGTGATCATGAAATCGAACTCACTCTCTTCAGACACGGCAACTAACTCGTGGGAACCGGTCAATGTGGAAGGTTGTAATGATGTGGGCACCGAGCCAGAACCGGCGACGGTGGAAGCCAACGATACACAGCAAGAAGCGATACTAGCACCACCAGCGCCCTCTTTCGGTGGTCCTTCCAAACCGTGCTTCATAGACGCATCTTCACTTTTCGACGACGATGAGGTGGCGTACCCTTCGTTCCAAGAAAGCTCGTGTCCCGCACAGCAACATCAGTGGTCACAGGCGGTTGAAACTGCTGGTGAAAGCAGTATACAACTTGCCACAATTCTGTGTGACGATGAGAAGCTCCGGTCGGGAGAAACGGTGGAGGAAAAGGTAGCCAAACCTATCGAAGTTAAGGACCAGTTTTGTGCCGGTCCATCGAACGATTACATAGCGACCAAACTGAAGCTGGCCGAATCGAATCATCTGACCGACGCGTCCGGTAATGATAATGATCGAGAGGAAGTGCTCGCGCGCCAGGAAGCTGAACGAAAGCAGGGTACTTTTTTGTTTCAAAACTCTATCCAACAATATTCCGGTCATCTACTGGATTCTAGCTTGCAGTTTGCACCGGAGGAAACTTATAGTGATCTCTCGCTGCCGAGCGTGTACTCATCGAGCAGTGAGCCAAACTATGGCGAATATAGCTCGCTCACGATCAGCGATAATCATCGATATTCGCTGGGAGGTTGTAGTGTGGCAACCGACGAAAGACCCAGCGGACAGATGGATAGTCTGCGTGGAGGCGGGACCTGCACCAGTGGCTACAATTCAAGCTCGGCCGATTATAACAGTCGTACGCAAGCCACGAGTGACGTCGAATCAACATCACACTATCCCAACACACCGTTCAATTCGATCGTGCATGTCACATCGTCGGCAGCCATACCCCAGCAGATAGCGCTACACCGTCAGGTGCAGGAACTAAGCGAAGACACTGGTAACGATACAAGCCGGGCCAGCTCTGTGGATCGGGAATCACACTCCACTCCGATCAGAATTCCCAAGCGGCTTCAAAAACACGACGAATCGGCTCCAATCGTGTCGGGTGGTGCATCGATCGAAGATTTTACTCCGAAGCAATGCGAAAGTCCATCGGTACGGCGGCGCACCGACACTTGTCCTATCGTGTCTGGAGGCAGCATCAGCTTCGACGATCCAGCTGAGGAGCGTGCTGCTGCGTCAAGGCATTTGAGCAAAAGCGGATCGGGAAAATCATGGGTGGTTGATTTGAAAAATTGCCCCGACGATGAAAAATCGGCAGCAGTCGCAGCAGCTTCGATTAATTCCCTCGAACATTCGGGCCAGCGAAGTCTCGGATTTTTCGTCGATTTGGGTAGCCTTAAGACGCCGGAAGAGGAAAAGTCGATTACGGTGGTGAATAGCCGACCGCGTACAGCCCGTCCGGACCTGATGAAGAAATCGACCGGATTCTACATCGATCTGTCGGACGATGGTAGCGAAAGCACACGCAGCGCTACTCCCAAACTGGGGGGCTCTAAAATTGAAACACCACCTCCTTCGGCATCAGCACTGACGGGAACATCGAGAGGTGAATCGGAAGACAGGCAGACAGATCGAAAGAATATGTTTTCCATGTTTATTGACTTTGGAGGAGATAGTAACGCGGGTGGTAGCGGTACCAGCGGTAAACCGGCAATGCCACGAAAGCTATCGATGCCACAGTCCGTACTGTCAGGTATTGGCAACGGGAAGGATTCTGTGCGTCCCAGCAGCTTAGGACCGACGGGTGAAGAAACGAGTAAGCCTTACTACATGTTTGTCGGTTCGGCCGAAGCCCAACCGTCGGTAATGCGTCGTCCGAACGGAAACGCAGCAGGGAATGGAGCAATTGCTGCCAGGAACGAATCTAAACGGCACTCATGGAATACATCCGTGGGAGAAGGAGGAGGAGGACTTATTGGAGGGTTTCATGAGCGGCGAATAGCAACCAACAACGCCTATCAGCGATCGACGAGTGTCACAAGCGATCGGGGCATTATGAATATACTGGACAAAATTCCTCTACTCTCGAAGACATCCAGCATGTCGATTGATTCCTCAGTTTCGCCGTTTGAGGATTTCACCTGCTCGAAGTCGGAGTTGAGCACTTACTCCAACCACTCGATATCTTCCAATTCGGCTCACTCGAGCAACGAATCGAAGGTATCCCCGAAAGAAGGTGCCCTCCTCGAAGGGCAACCGATGGAAGTACCTGCCGACGGGATGATGGTATCGTCGGCGAAGAAAAAGCGCAAAGATGCAAAAATAAACGAAACGTTCGACAAGAGCAGCCAGGGATCGGTAACGGACGGTATTCTTTCTTCGAACGAGGATGCCTCTCCAACGTCAACCACAACGGACACGGATGATGTAACGTTCCAAAATAACCCGGCGGAGGAAGATGCAATTTTGCTTCTACAGCAACCCACCGGTGTGATCGCTAATGGTAGTCAGGAACCGAAAGAAGAACCAATAAAATTGTCTGCTATTACCACATCCGGTAGTACTAGCGGTAGCTGCACCAAACAGATGGAAACGATCGTTGAGACGGTGGAATGTTCCCCTCGTCATACTGCTGCCGCGGCGCGGAATAAACCCCAGCACACGATGGAAACGCTCCATGCTACGATCGAGAAGCAGAAACAGCTGCTCGAAACCGTCTCCGAGAACGTTGAATCACACGCGTCAACCACGACGTCTTCCTTTGTTAAGCTGTCGGACATGGATAAGCCACCGTCGGCGGCAACTCAACTCATCACCACCAAGTTTGAGCTTCATTCGAGCAGTGGTGGAGGTGGTGGCGGTAGTAGTGGTGGTGGTGGAAGTAACATGTCCAATTCGGCCGGTTCCAGTCGAGTAGCGCGGCTGTTCGAATGTCAAAAGTACAACACGATCGGGTCGGCAATCGGAGCCAGCAGTCAAGCGATGAGACAGCAGCAACAGCAACAGCAGAAGGCATCGAACTACTATCACTCGAACGGTGGTGTAACGTCGATGGAGCGACACTCGTGGAATATGTCTCGCTCGACTGGCAACAATTTTGTGAGCCTCATCTCTTCTTCGGTGGAAAATTCCCGTTCGCTTAGTCGGTTGTTTCCGCACCTGTCGAAAGGTAGGTTGTCAGTGAACCGGCACCGGCCGGTTGGCTGCCGAAAGTGGTTACAGGGAAATGTAATCGTGTTTTTTCCTCCACTTCCTACATTTTGTTCTGCACAATCTTTCCGCAGCTTTCAGCAGCAGTCTTCCATCGGACGTGGGTATGAATGGTATGGGTCGTAGCGGTCAGGATGGTAACGAGATGATGCATTCGGATTTTTCCTGCACTTCAAGCATCACTTCAAGCCGATCCGGCATTGGTGAGTCATCGCAACTCGGTCAAACGGTTTGGTACGCCACGCAATGGGGCTAATGTATTATTCGCCACTCCCGTTTAGAATCAATCGATGAATCCATCTCCAGCCGACAGCCGCGCCGCCTAGGTGAGGATCTGTTGAAGATGTTCCTTCAGGAGATTGCCACCGATGTGACGATCGAGGTCGAGACGAAGAAGATGCGTGCCCATAAGTGCATACTGCGATCGCGTTGCCAGTACTTTGCGGCAATTCTCGCGGGGAGTTGGGTGCAGAATGCGGGCAACGTGATCACACTGCCCGGTTATTCGTACGCGGCGGTGCACTTTGCATTGTGCCACATCTACTCTGGTGCCTCCCATCCACCGGAAGGCATCAGTCTGATGGAGCTGGCCGCACTGTCCGATCTTCTTGGTCTCGAAGGGTTGAAGGAGGTAACAGCGTACGCGCTGAAAACGAACTACTGTCACAACTTCCACAAGGTAAGTATGGAGGACATTCCTCCGATTTCCCCAGGATGATGCAATTCTTTTAATACCGCTCATTTGTTCCATTGTAGCCCTGCGTCGGTTGCACGGATGGTGTGCTACAAGTGCTACCGGTCACACTGAACCATGGTTTGGACGATCTGTACCGCAAGTGTTTGAAATGGGTCTGTCGGCACTATGTGAAGATTTGGTCACAAAAGCAATTTTCACAGCTTCCGCTGGATGTTGTTCATCGCTGCAAGCAGCAAATAGTGGCCCATCTTAACTCCGAAAGTGTTCTTACGACGATTCTGGACAGCGAACAGCTGCTAACGCTACTGCACCCGTACAAGTGGTCCGTCGAGGTGGAAAACGTAGTGCGCGATGTACTGGACACGGCGTACGACTACATTGCGGACCATTTTGCTTCATTGCTTGCCAGCGATAGTTTTCTTTCGCTTGGGCAGAACTACCGCTGGGCCATTCCACACTTGGAACCGATTTTATTGCCCGCCGCAAATAATCTCAGCCCAGATCAGGCTTGCAAGAGTTACCCGAGGGCGACGCGGCTACAGAAACTACTGCAGGCGAAGGTGCTGACTATGACGACCACCACTTCTACTCCAATGTCGTCGAGTGATAATACGAACGTGGTAAACATTTACGAAAAGCAAACGAAAGCAAATGATGGAGCCAACCGGAAGGAGGTGGATTACAATCTGCAGGAAGAAGAAATGGATTGGTGCGATGAGTTTGTGGGTATGGTGAACGCCATCCTTTCCGCGGTAGAGCAATGTCTGATTCGCCAGTGTGCCCGAGCCATGCGTGTTAGCTCCTGGCAACGGATGGACGTAGAACTACGCAACAAGATTCAAAAGCTGGCCTGCCTAATGGAGACAACGGACGAGCGAAAGTCCCGATCGCGGTATTCCTACTCTTCGCAAACGTCCTCCTCCTCGTCTGTTCATTCGCGCTCTAACGATATGCGCCAGGTGCGATTGGCCATACAGGCGCACACGAAGCGCACGCTCGAGAATGGCCAGACGAACCAGAACCAACACACCAACAATAGAACACAGCAAACACAAACGATCAATACGCATCAGAATGAGCTGAATGCTGCTTTGTTGAATTCCCATAAGCTTGCGAAGCATTACGCAACTCACGAAGCATCAATGGCGATGCCGGTGATCGAGCGCGAACGTTTGAAGCATCAGCAAGCGGCGCTGGAAAATGGGCGTATTTCGAAAACTTCTTCAAAAACTCACGTCCCCGACGGAGGGAAGAAGCAGTCCGCTTCACTCACAAATGGCCGGCAAGCGGCACATGGCATACGGATGGGAGTGCTTTCCAAAGCCTCAAATGCCGCACCCCAGCTGGTATCACACAAACGTTCGCAGTCGGAGGATCATGCAAATCTTAAACCGGTAGCATCGAGCAAACCGGAACCGTTAAATAATTTACGCACGAAGTTAAGCAACGTGAAACCACGGTATCTCGAACCAAAGAAACCAAAAAATGCGGCCAATTTGCACGCGCAGAACAACATTTCCTCCAGTGGAAGTTCCACCAGGACGTCCAGTCCGGCGATGGGCACACGCAAGATAACGTCAAAACTGCAGCAGCAGAATCACGGCCACGAGTCTAACCTTTCGCTCGATAGTCTATCGTCTCCGGCAAAATTGAAGAATGCAAACGCCGGTATCAAACCACCCCGAGCGGCCATCGGCGAAATGGATGTTTCGATCGACTCGCTGGCAGAGTCGATAAAATCACACTCGATCAAAACGAGCAACACTCTGTCCCATGAATCATTAATCTACCAAGAGTACTTCAAGCCGAAAGTTAATAATGCTATCGATCAGCAACAATCGCAACCACCCGCTAAGAATGGGCTGGTAAAAGATAAAGATCACCAGCGTGAAAAGCGTCCAACTAGTGGAAAGTCAACCAGCTCCTTTACCACTCGCATGGTAAGCGGTGGCATTAAAACGAATCATTCATCTTCTTCAATACCTTCCGCAATAGGCATGCGGTCGAATGGAATCAATCGAACGGCATCATCCGCAAGCGTTGGGTCGAACGGTGGTTCGGGGCTGGTGAAGCGTAGCTTCCTGTCACAGCGTTCCCGTGAAATATTAGCTCGCCGCACTCATGAACCAAAATCAAACTCTACGAATTCGAGCAATAAATCGGCCGCTTCTTCGCCCAGTTTACTACTGACGCGCGATAAATCCTCCGGCAGTGATATCGCGAAATCTGGCTCATCCGCTTCCCTCACCACACCGAGCTCGGGTAGCCGGAAGGTATTCAACACAACGCTACATCTGCGCCGTACGGCGAAATTGCCCGAAACAGCCAGCAACAACCGTACCTCTAATCCGGGCCAGGAACGTAAGGGAGATAAACATTCGTTGAAGGGAGGCCACACCACTGGAGCCACGACAAATCGGACCAAGGGAACGTTAGGCGACGGTCGAACCGCAGTGAAGGGGATCATGATGGAGAATAATTATGTCCATCCGCCGGAGGTGGACGATGGTCAAACGGCTGTACCGGTGATCATTGAACGTGTCGAATCAAAATTGGAGCGTTCGAATACATTTTCGATTGATGCTTCTGATAATTCGTTGGCACTGCAAATGTTAGAGTAAACGCGAAACAGCTGTTGGGATAACAAATTTCATCGAATACAAGAAGGTAGGCCCCGGACTATACATATGGAAAGGTAAGAAACAAAATGCATCCTCTCGGAGATGATCGTGTTGGCGCAGTAACTACTTCTTACACCTTACTGCTGCTACCTTATAGTGCGCATATACGATGATCTTCTGGTTCTAATTAATTTCATATTTAAAACACCTACTAACTTCATCACAAATGTCTAGTCACATATTTATATGCATATACATAGGAACAAAAAACGGGAACGGAAACATTCGTAGGGAATTCCAGCGGTTCTCCACTACCGGTGCGATATGTGGCGGGTGCATCTGTTCTGCACCATTAAATAATTTCGTTAGTAACGAAACACTTATCTGTTGCAAGATATACATACAGGCATAGATTATCACACACGATAAAGTATGCATTATCATAATAAGCAGTCATTATTATGATTGAAATTCTACAGTTGTTATTGTGCGCTGGAACACACGATAAAAAGCTACTCTAACCGGACGGGCGTAATTATTTCCTCGGGTCAATGAGTTGAGTCAGTGTTTAAAGGAAGAAAATAATCACTTATCTGTTTGTTACATTTATGAAAGCTAAAAGATAAATTTATATCCTTTCAACATACCCAAAATAACCCCAAATGATGACCCCGGAATGTGGCAATGATAATGATGAAATATTTTATGATGGTTTTCATTCGGTAAACGACCCACTAAAATTTAACAAACTGTTGCTTGTGTGTATGACTAATTATCTGATCGGTTACTACTTGCTGTCAGTACGAGTGTGTTTTTTTCTCTTTGGGACGTTTTCATTAACCATAATGAAGCCATAGTTTTAGTCGGTAATCGCTTTCGCATTCAGGCTATAGTTTACAAAAAAAAGTTTAGTATAAATGGAAAACAGGCGCCATAATAATGGAATGAAAATGACATTTAAAAATGGACCCCTTCTATGGGTTCTTGGTGGCCGGAAATTCCATGTCATGCGCTCAGTAATGAGCTGTCTTTTCTATATGTAATTTCGTTTGCTTAATGAGAAACAATGTGATAAATCGATCATAATAACGATCCTCCTTTTTGGTTGCTACTGTTTTTTTTTTGTTTTACATACTCATCCTCTCATCTGTGTAGCTTCATTTTGTTCATTTGCAAATTCGGCTTGTTCTGCAGAACTTTCCGAACGAAGTGTGATATTTATGAAACTTAAAAAATATTTATTTCACTCCTCGCACTATAAGTTTGTCGTGCTATTCGTTCAATATCATGCATTAGTCGGAGCGATTTAAACTTGTTCGTTGTGCATAACAGTTCATACATCGTTTCGTGAGGAATGTAATTATAATTGTAGTATGTCTGCTTAACAGTTAGTTTAGAAACGATGCATCGTAAATATCGTCGCTAATCAACCAATAACCTGATTGGTAGCGCAAAATTCGAACATTTGCCGAGTATCTGGCAGTATTTGTTTTGGATATGGGATAGTTTACGATTCAGTAGTTGTCGACTACAGTTTAATACGGAGGCATATTTGATGCAGTTCAAGCAAACTTGATACTTGCAGCACATTGCATACATTTACATCGATAATCTCCATTAAATCAGGCACATAAACACTACTGTCTTTATGATCAGTTTGCTGTTAAATCTACCGTCCTAATTCTACCAATGATATTTTTAAGTAATCCATGATAAGCAACGTCTTTTTACTTACCTGCCTATTCTATGAAGAAAACATGCACTTATTATTCTATGTTCTCTTATAAGTTAAGATGTTTTTTTTTACATTACTGTTACACTGAAAATCATGATCAAAATGCACGGTGATCGTTGTAGAAACGCTGATTGATTGTTTTATTGACATGTCTCGCTTACTATCTGACTGATCACACAACACTGTCGTAATCAATTTACCCTTGAATGCATATGTTTCGTCACGTTTCTTATAATAACGTTACTTTTTAATTCTATTCGGACGTCAGAATGCGTCGTTAATGTCGTTGTTGAGTTTTGCTTTGATTTGTTCTTTTGTCCTTGTTTTACCGCATTGGATAAAGCGTGTTTTTGCTACACTTACACATTCCCTCCAACTTTACACTCTACGTTAGTTCGTATAAGTTTAATTGTTAGTACTTAAGATTCTTGTCATTTTGCTGTATCAATAAGTGAATTGCTTTATATGATGCAAATCTTTTTCCGCTCTGCGAATGAAGCAACATTAGGACGAAGTATAACTATAGCATACAGTAGAAATTCAGATAAGATTTGCGCTAAACACAGAAAATACAATATACTACCAACTATAAACTGTAATAAATCACTTAAACGGCAAAGTAAACAAAATGAAATAATAACTAAAGCAAGCCTAGTCATCTGTAAAAAAATCTGTTCAAATGCTTGCACAACGGGAAAGATCGCTACCAAATTAGAAGCTCGTACACGGGAATAATAATAGATCTTGCAGTGCAGTGACACAAGAGTAGACAGCATAAACTTTAAACAAAATATTAGAAAAGCATCGATATTTAGCTGTGTGTGCGTGTGCGTGATGATACCAAAATATCGGTTGAACTATGTTTGATTCATTGAGCAAATGAACTGGAAAGGAACCATTTGATGTTTGGGTTTGTTGTGTAAAATGTAAGTGCAGTCATTGTGACACTATTGAACGAGGAACGCGATGAATTTTGCAACAGAAGCGGGATGTGAATTAAAACCAATAAACGTTCTAAAGCAGCTTTCGAAAACTAGAAACTAAAAAAACAACATCCGATACGTTTAAAAGTGTTTCGTTTCACTTTTGGTTTTGCTTGGAACACATCGAGAACGAAATATTTAGTGGAGTGTTTTCCAATATTGCTGCGTTGCTGATTTATTAGATCATCGGTAGTATTCTGATACGGTGCGTTGTTCTTTAGTAAGTCTGGTTCATTTTGAACTCGTCGCTGTGGAAGATGAACACATCCTTGAAGTACATGTTCTTGGTGTAGAAGTAGTTGAAGTTGATGACGCGATCGAACGGATAGCCCAACGGGAGGCTGTCGTAGAAGCGCATTCCGGATCCAACACCACACGAGAAGGTCTTGTCGTAGTAGTAGCCTTGCTCGTACGTCTTGGCAGTGTACGGCGTGATGATGAAGTAGAACTGCATCGGCATACCGCTGGTCCAGCCCTTCGGCAAGATCAGACGATCTGGGAATCCGCAGTGAGCCTCCGACATGTCCAGGGCGAACTTCTCCTGTCCGTTGAAGCCGAGCATGATCTTCTTGTA